>JAGDQP010040452.1:0-10122 GCA_022664845.1 Lepisma saccharinum | reverse complement strand
CAAAAAAAAAGTCAGTTAATTTTAGCCTTTCTACAAACCTTCGAAGCTTCAAGGAAGTCGAAAGTGGACATTTTGTGTTTTAACATTTCCACATTGTGCCACTATTGAACTTCGGAGAGGGAGGTCTGTCCCCCTCGAACAGTTTTGGAGCAAAAAAGAAAAAATCCTAATCTTAAGCCCTCTACCAACTTGCAAGGTTTCAAGGACACCGGAGGGGTACGTTCTATGTGTTTTAACACTTTCACATTGTGCCATTCTTGAACTTTAAAAGGGAGTCTTTCCCCCATTAAACAGTTTTTGGGCCGAAACAACAAAAAAGGTGTCTCCTAATTTTAACCCCTCTACAAGCCTGCAAAATTTCAAGAAAATCAAAAGAAGATACTTAGATAATGCCCCTTGCTAGCATATTTACTAGATAATAATTTAATTATTCTGTCACGTTAATGCTCACCTGTATCGCTTTCTTTACACCTCATCCCAAAGATCTGAAATGCTTCGAAGTTTATTTATTTATTTGTTTTTTCAATTCTATCATCAAGGGTTTTATTCAATCATACGAAGATTTGAACGGGATTGAAAAAATACAATAAAAAAATGCAGAACTCTGAGTTCAGCCTATTTGTCTGTTGGAATGGATTTTAAAGTTTTTAATTTAGATTGAACGTTCTATGGCATTTCGTAATCTATGACTGATGAATGGATAAGATCTTACGTTCTAAATATTTCTTATTCTATGGATCGACGTCACGACATATAATCTTTGAGTATTTTTATGAGACTACTTGTATATTCGAAGGATTGAATTAAATAAGTAAAATCGACGATCAGCTGTTTTAGAAAAAAGATGGTATAGAATTGAAGATTACTATTGTTGTGCGAAATTCAGAAAGTTATGTTTTTAATATTGAATTTAAATCGTTGGAATTTAAACTATGTTGGCGTTCTACATTTTCCGGTAGGATTACTAAGATCATCGGAGAATGGATTTTACTAAATATACAAATATCTACAGAAAGGTAAACCAGCAAGTGCTATTCTTAGGAACTTCTATTTAGTGCATGCATAATGGATAGCCTTTATTAACAATGTAAATAAAGTTACTTTTTCGATTGTGTGCTATGAAGAATTTACTAATGTGACTTGAAAAGTAATACTTAGGCTTGTGCATGTCGAAAATGTTTATGTACTGGTTTAGAACTATCCTTAACGCAGCCAAATCTTTCCTGTAAACTACTAAAGGAAGCTAAACTTGGGAATTAACTATTATCTGCATGGGAACTAACGTAATTGAAGTACATTCTGAATGGGTTTCTATATTAACAGCTGGATGTCTTCTTAATGGTAGTCCTTGTATAGAAATGCATGTTATGGTGTGTATAGTAATGTTGTTATGATAGATATACGGAAACATTGCACTGATTTGTGTACTGAGTAATTAAATGTCGTTTCCTACTGAAAGTTATTTCAAGTTGTCCTGGTTAGCTAATCTTACGATACTTTTATTATCTTTCTATTTCGGCCGCTTACGTTCATTAGCAGTTCTCCAGATTAGATACTTAGCTTCAAAAATATAGGGGACATTGTCTTGCTCACTGTATTAAATAGAAGCATGCATTCTAGACTCCCAGTGCTGTCCGTGTTGTCTTATTCCGGCCGACAGGATATACAAGCACAAAGAGCCTATGTAAATCTTCAATAAAGTAAGCAAAGTAGTCTTGTTAACACAGATCACATAAGAAAAAAAAAAAAACACGGAAAAAGGAACGTTTTATCACACTACACGGACTGTCTAGCTGACAAGAACCAAAATCATAATCCTACGACTAAACTATGGGAATGCTCTTTTCTTTCAAAGAAATTTTAAAATCTTCCTTCCAAGCTGTAGTACACAAGTTGCATGTTTCCTATATTTTCTTATCAACATGCTTCGTTTTTGGTTGTACTCGAAATACTCACTCAACAACAATGTTCGAAAATGGAATCGTACTCTTTATAAGTTTAAACTATCCCCAAGTTCTAATTGCAATGATCGCGGACTACACAGCACTGGCGAGGCAGTATGCTTTAAATACTTCTCATGCGACATAACATAAAGACTACCTGGTCTTACTGTCACACCAGTAAATGTTGGTAAAGGTAATTTGGAACTACGGGCTTTTATTTTTGCATTTTTCTTTTTTTTTCGGTGGAAAGAGTTAGACAGCCTTAGCTGCTGGTAATAAGCCAGAAAAGTAGTTTCGACTTTTGTAATAGCAAATAATAGGAAAGTATACAAGATGAACATTCTGACACCTATGGAGCGTAAGAAGCCAATATTTTAACCACCTCAATGGTAAAATGAGCGATAATATTGATACTATCAATTACTATTACCGAATTTCGAGATACTTCCGGAAGAAAATGTTGCGTCTCCAATATTTGTTTCCATATTGCATTTAGTATGCACCTTATTTACAACCCTTTCAAGTGTATATTTTACATACATACAATTGAACTTCTAGCGTGCGTTGAATGATATATATATAGAAGTTGTATATAGAGGTGTCCTTGTAGGAAGCGGAGAATCTGTCGTGAGCTCTGGGAAGAGTTTTCTCTTTTCTGTTAGCGTTAAATGCGAAGAGCATCCCACTTGTTGAGGTGTCCAGAGCGTCTGGAAGAATTATTTGCATAGAAATGTACTTTCCTTCGGCAAAGCGATAAAGCCTGTGATAGCTCTGAAGATTGGACTGAGGACTTCCTGAGTTCCTTTTCATATTTTCTTCTTCTTTCAATTTTATATATATATATATATATATATATATATATATATACATATATAGCTTTCTGCGCATCAAATTTTCAGTGATTAAACAACAAGATAGTAATAATAAATCAATTGCGTTTTCCCTTTATTTCACTTATTATTATACATAGAACATCACCCACATCTGCCCAAAACTTCATGGCTTTTTCTGCAATGTTCTTATAACTTTCATTACTACTTTAACTTCGATATCCATTTGCTGGTTATCGAGATAGTTATCCATATCGATAACTATGCTGCTCTAAACTGTTCTGTTTAGAGCAGCAAAGGAAATTACTATTTTGTTTCGTTCTAGGTCCTATTCTCTTCGCTATTAGTATGGCCTGAATTAATATCAAATAAACTGAGATAATTCACTTATGATGATTCTGTCCCACATTTTCTGCGTCCTTACTTGACACTATTATTTACAACTTTGACAAACCGCTAGAAACTTAAACACTGAAAAATAAATAAATTGTACACAAATTCGAGATAGGTCGGATATAAGAACTAAAGACCAAAACATCTGAGAAACTTAAAAGTAAATATTCTGGATAGCTGTAGCGAACTGTAAAATCTTGTGGTTCAAGAAAACGTATGATGTGTCTTTTGAAAAATCACTGAAAAACTGCAATATACAATAGATAGTACAATAAAATAAAAGATTTTCATACCTCAATCTCCATTTCATCTTCAAAATATACAGTCTTTTCAGGTAAAGACGAACTAGTTTGCGCTACAGTATAAGGAACCCGGACTTTTAAATGTAGAACAGTAACTCCTGGTTGTAATGCTGTTAATCTCATAGACACCTTATCTTCATCAGGTACTTCTATTCCATTCTGTAAGAGAACATGACAAAAGTGCAAAATTTATCTTTCATAAATCTTCCATACTACTTTTAAAGTATCACATTAAAAAAAAATCGCATCAGTTATTCTTTAAAGAAAGAAACGGTTTCCTCAACTGAAATTATCCGAACACTTTATTACAGACAGAATACGGTACTTTATTTCTCAAACCTCATCTGATTATTCACAGTAGTTAACTAGTCTATAGCCTTAGTATGCGTACAACACACTTCGCTACTTATTTGGATTCTTTATTCATTTTTAATATAAATTAATGAACTGATCAGGCAGCCATATCCTCAGACCGTGACAAGTCTGATAGATGACTTCCCTTGGCGAACTCTCTTCCGAAAAAAGGGATGTGGTAGGTATGACCTAGGATGAAACTAAGGCAAGCCCTGAAAAATCTCAGTTCAGATAGCAAATACAAGGATTCAAACCCGAGTCTCTCCCCAGTGCCAATCCAAGATGCATAACATTAACCACGATGGGGATGAATACATTATAGTTTTCTTACTAACTAACTCTATGGCTTATGGAACTCGCAAGTTCATCGCCGCAGTAACAAACGTTCGCCATTGGATTCTATCCTGGGCAATATCAAACCAGTTTTCATCACGAACAATACTTCTCAAAGATCTCTTCTAATATTGTCCTCCCAACGACGTCTCGGTCTTCCCAATGGCCGTCCAACCAGGATAGAATATAATCTTCGTTTCTCCCCCATCCGACCTATATGGCCTGCCCACCTTAGTCGTCGCGATTTCATTTTTACATCTGGTGAATCGTACAGTCCGTGGAGTTCTTCATTATGCAGTCTCCTCCACTCTCCAGTCATCTCGTCGCGTTTCGGCCCGTAAATCTTTCTCAAAACCTTTTTTTTTTAAATACACGTAATTTATGTTCATTTGCTAGGGTCGTACTCCAACTTTCGCAACCGTAAAGTATTACCAGCAGAATAACCGTTCTGTATATTTTGAATTTCAATTTCCTTTATATTAATCGCGATGTTAGAAGTTTTTGGACTGAATAGAACATCCGTTGCCCGATACTAAGCGACTTTTTACTTCTTCCGTGACCTCATTTTTGCTTGTTATGTATGTTCCCAAGTATTTAAATTTGTTTACTTTCTCTATGACCTCATCCCTAATTTTTATGTTTTTAATTCCTTCATTCCCTGTGTTTCGGCTTGTTATCATGTATTTTGTTTTATCTATGTTTACCTGTAGACCTATCTCATCGCATGCTTCTACTAAGACATCGGTGTTGCTTTGTAGTGTATCTATATCGTCCCCTATTAAATCTACATCATCCGCGTATACAAACAGCTGATTCAAACCATTCAATGATAGTCCCTTTTTGTCCCCTTTAATTTTTAAAATCGCATATTCTAACGCAAAGTTAAACAGTAGTGGGGACAAGGCATCGCCTTGTTTTAATCCGCTGCAAGCTCAACAAAATCGGCTTCATTAAGAGTATCCGTTACTACTGTGTCCAATTTTTGCTGCTTTCCCAATTTACTCTAACGATTTTATAGGAAAAGCGTAAATGTAGAAATAATTCTGTTACAATTTCTCAACAATTAGTTACCATAATTTAATGAAGAGTAATTAGCCTAACTATCCTTCACTAAATTGTGGTTACTAAGTTTAATTGAAGTTTAATTCTAAATGTAAGAAAGAATAGAGTTCTTTCTGCGATTTCACTTTTTCTACAGAACTGTTAGTTTTGCAGGTTATCAAGAAAAATACAAAAAATGGTTCTCAAACATGCTATTTCGCTGCAAGGGCTTCATGATATGATTTCATCTCGCTGTTCTCAACTAGCGGACGAGTTTATCTAATGTTCTACTATGAGGAATTGCGTTAAGTACAAAGCTATACAATGGTTTAACTAAATCCCTATGTTCTAGTAGCGCTAACTACAGATCGACAACGGGAAGGCTGTGCAGGTTCAAATCGTGTACGCTAACCATCCCGATTGAGAATCTTATTCAGGGCTTTCCGTCAGTCCAACTGACTAGAACTGTACTTAAGAGTAAAGTTCACTTACCCATTCCTTTACTAGAAGCTGTGCTAGCCAAAAATTATTATCCCTCAGGCGGGATTTCACCGAGGATACTAGCACATATTTATTTGTATAAACAATCAAACCTTCTATACTATAACAACCCTTCATCAAAATTCGATATAAAACACCATTTACAAATGTACACTGGCGCCTGTTCGTAACTTGTCCACCAGTTCTAAATGAACAATTACGTCAGTTAAAATATTCACAATTATATACCGCGCACCATTGTAACAATATTATAAAAACAACGTTTAAAGACAAGCTTGAAAACAAAAGAATGTCTAAATATTTCCTTAGTAGTCTCTTGTAAACTGTTTCTGCTCACCTCCATCTCGTATTTGTTTTCAAAGCGGCTTTAAACAGACAAGTCAAGGTTCATTATTAGGTAGCTACACAAACAACGTTCTCCGCGAATTGTTACGGATTTACTCATTTGTGAATCTTATTCCATTGATATCTAGCACTGAATTCAGGTACCTGATTCCTGTGTAGACATGCAAATGAAAATAACTCTAATACCTATTGCTGCTTTCCGTGCTTTAGAATTACATTAACAGTAGTTAAATTCTCTTGAAGCAAACTTGAAATTTATTTCTAAACTGTAACAATTTAAAATGTTAAAACTAAAAAGCAGTGTTAAAATGGTACTTTAACCATCATTGGTATATATAGTCTCTTCTAAAATCATATTTCAACATGTATACTCACAAGAGCAGCATTTTGCCGCCAGTTTGAACCTATAGACTAGTCTAAATAGAGTTTGAGTCCATTCATTCAATCTTTCCACTGCCTATTAACACAGCCACAAATCTACGCTGTAAATGACTGACTGTAGAAACAGGGTTACATTGTAATATTCCGCGTGTATTCTGAGCACGTGGATATTACGTAAACAAGCAATCATGTTTATAGAACAAACACGTGTATAAGTGAGGTAAACAACACAAACTGTACAGTCAACTCTACAAATGAACACCAGATGGAGCTAAAGTCACCAGAGGAGGAGAAGGAAGACGCACCCCCAAAATCACCTATACAATGGACCAACGCAAGGCAAGGGGTATCACTCGCTCTCTGGGTGGTCAGCTCCTCTTCCTCCGTTCGCAGTTGGCTCTGTAACTGGAACACTCCTCGGTACGCAGTTGACTCTGTAACTGGTACCTTCCTGCAAACGCAGTTGGCTATGTAACTGGTACAAACACCCGACACGCAGTTGGCTCTGTAATTGGTGTCATCCGCACACGCAGTTGGCTATGTAACTAGTGTGTACTCTATCCTTAAACCTGACTTCTTCCCGTACGCAGTTGGCTACGCAACTTGTACAACTCCCGGCACCTAGGTTGGCTATGTAACCGGTGCTATCCTTCATATCTGATCCTCTATTGATCACCTAAAAAGAAGTCTGTAGAAGCTATCCTTCTAAATACTCTGTAATTAGTCTCCTACGGGACGGTAATTTTGTCAACATACTATCTTTTATAAATAAATGGTTGAGGGCTAAAATCCACTCCCGTGTATTAATTGTCTCTACCGTACAGAAATATAAGGAACATTACGATATTTTTCATAGAATATGCTGTAGTAATCGTAATTTTTATCTATTATTTATTTAACACAAATGGTATTTCAAAAGTAATGTACACATATTTATTTCACGGATACGAATACTGTTAACATATATTCGTCAACAGTCCTTTATTACATAGTTGTTAACGGTGGCTTGATAGTGTCTTGGAAGGTGATTCTCTTCAATCCTCCATTTCGTTCAGATTGTCTATTTGCTGGGTTTATTCTGACATTGAAATAGAATACCGTGCATGAGCAGTATAAGCTTGCGGAACAAATCAAAATTAGCTGGACTCAAATCCAGACTATACAGCGCATGAGACAAGATTTTCCACTTGTAACTCGTCAACAAATCACTACCCAACATTCCCATTCACTGTCGTGCAAAAATCAGAATACAACGTTAAAGGATCTCTTGTCGATTGTTATGCATTTTCTAGGTAGTCTGCGAAGTAAATCACAGTAATACTATGTTGTGACAGTATTGCCAGTAGGTACTCTATTTGTGTCGTGATGGCACCAGCACAATCACAAGGGAAGATCATCAGTTGCTCAGTTACTTCACTTTTGGCAATGTCCATCGAAATCATATTTTTGCATGAGGAAACTAGGAGATGGACCTCCATTTACTTTCACCGAGATTTCAGTTCTGATATTAAATCCTTAATCTACGTTTCATCAACAGCAACAATTCAATGCAAAAATTTCTCGCCTTCGCCACCTAAGGTTGCAAAACACTACCACACGAGCCTGCTTTTGTGCATCATTGAATCTGTGACGAACTCATCTGTAATTTTCAATTTCTTTACATGTTCATTTAACACGTGAAAAACAAATGAGAACGAAATTCTTGAACCTGTCGGGTGGTTGAAAGCCTGCTTTCACTGGGCATGTCCTGTGCCCGGCTTAACAGTCGATCCCGATGTTCATTTGTCCTGCCTTTATCTATCTCATTTAAAAAATTTAAGTTCCCATTACTCTGATGATTTCAATCTAAGACATTTTTTAGAAATGATAATTTTTAAGTAAATTTTACTAAATTTCATAGTAGTAAATCTTTAGCCGCTTGATTTTTTTTTCCTAAAAAAATCTAGATTTGGCGGAAAACCCCTAAATTGGTTTCATGTTTCCAGAGTTAAGTTCGAACTCCTACTTTGTTTCCACTTTCACGGAGAAAGAAAGATGGTGTGTAACGTGCAGTGATGTTTTAAAAACCTTCAAGCAGATTAAACATCTACTAAAAGGTGTTCGACGAGGAATATATGAATCGTAAGGTTAAAAAAGTTCAGTATGTGGCTGCCTTCTATAGGATTTTACTACCAACGGAAGTTAGTAACTGTAGTGGACCAATGTTGCTGATTGTCTTACAGCCTGTTTCGAAATTGAAAGTAATCATTACTCTGACTGTTCGTAATATTCACGCTTCTAATTACTGTAATTACTTTTTTTTTTATTATTATTATTATTATTATTTTATACGTACTTGTTCACCTCAACTTATTTATCGTTTATGGTTAATTGAAAAAAAAAATATGCGTCCCCCCATCACCATGTATTTTAGTTTTATTTAACATGTTAAAAGTGTCCGGCTTTCTAATCATCCTCTAATGGTCAGCCTACGTACGTCTCTCACTAAAACGTATTGCCCAGCGAGAAACAGTACTCACATTCACTGTTTGCATGTCACACACTTCCTTCAGTGCAACGCGAATACCCGTCAGATTCTTCACGTATGATGTTTCATTCTTAATGTAAGAAAGATCGTCAAAATACTTGAAACTTCCACATGCGTATATACTAAATAGTATTGCCTCCGATAACGTGTGCTGCATCTCGTACATTTTGTCAAATATTTCTTAATTATACATCTGTCTTGTCTTCTATATAACCACGATTTACAACGTTCCCAAAGCAACATAGAAAAAGATAGTACATAATATTATAGATCCCTGAACTTGATTTCTTGTTAACAATCCCTTATATGAAAGCTAAAAGCCCAAAGAACATCCTACACGGTGGCCCAACAAATATTTATCATGTTTCAATTCGATTTTCTTGGTTACGGACAAGAACAACTTAACGAAACTTTGCATATAGATAAAATATCTTGCCATGTATTGGCCAGATTTTTCCGTGGCAAATTGGAAGTAGCACAAAATGATGTCCTACAGTATCAAGCAGCTGGTTTTCATAATTGTAGAGTGCATTCAAGGTATCTGAAAGCCCCGCCAAGGTTCGAAGAACGTTCCAGATGAAAGTTAAGTTGGAGTGAAAGGTGGACGAACTTCAGAAACCACGTTTTCATGCAAGATGGTGTTTGTCCTGATCGCAGGACGGTATTTCTGTTTTTTCAATCCTTATTTCGACCAGAATGTAACTTATTTGGGTAACTGAAGACACTATGGTGGCAGAATGGACTGACCTGTATATTTAGCAGGGCTCACTCAGTGTTATTTCTTTTCATGGAAACACTCAAAAGAAAGTTTACCAGAACAACTCAAATATGTTGGAATAACAGCAAAACATTTATTAGGCGTCCTACAAAACTGTGTTTGCAATTTTGGGATATAATTGGGGTGGAAAAAATCGAAGTTGAAGTTGCAATACGAAGGAACATATTGCAATATAAAGAAACTGAAACGAAGTTCGGATGTAATAAAACGATAAAGTTGGAAGAAAATTTTTAGGTATCTTTCTGTATCCTACACATTAAAAATGTGAAAATACACAATTTTACCCCCAGTCACTCTACAAGCCACACTTCAGTCTTTCTTACTGGAAATTGCTGTAAGGAATTGAATAACATATAGAGAACAATGATAAACCTACTACATACTTCAAAATTAT
>JAGDQP010040451.1:0-17291 GCA_022664845.1 Lepisma saccharinum | reverse complement strand
GTAATCCCCGAGTACCCCAATTAAATAATTTGGTATTTTAATTTTTTGCTGGTTGACAAATAGGCCGGCCACCACAGGTTGTCGAAAGCTCCCTTAATATCAACATATATAGCCAAGACATACTTACCATCCGCCCCCCTCACGCTATTGCAGAATTTATTCAACGCATCTTCTGTGGATCTGCCTTTCCTGAAACCAAACTGAGTTTGATCTTCAGCTAGTCGCTCACGAGCCACCTGCAGTCTATTTATTATAATTTTCTCGAAGATCTTGCTGACTACATTCAGGAGGCAGATGGGACGATATAATCTAGGATTGCATCTTGGCTTTTCTTGGCTCTTCAAAACTATTATTGAGTTAGCCATCTTCCATCTAGCCGGAAATCTTCCTTGCCTTAAGCATTCCGTGAGGAGCCTTGCCAGATACGGAGTCCATAGGTCTTTGGTCTTCTTAAAGACTTCCGATTTGATTCCATTGGGTCCCGGACCTTTTTTATTTTTTAGGGTTCTAATAGCCTAGAACATAAATTTCAAAATACTTCAAAATTTTGTATGGTTAATTCTTCCAAATTTTTGTTCATTTCTGTATTCGTTTTATCTAAAATATTCTTCATTTCTCTTCTAGTTTCTTTATGTTCTTCCGTTTCACCGTTGATCTGCCGGTACCAGTTCCTCCATAAGCAAGTTTGCCGAGTCCTGCTAAGTTTCGGCAAAAGTTCCACCATTTTTTTTAAAGTTGCTAATGTTGTTGGGAGGGTTTTCTCCATACAAATTTTCTATGGAGAACCATATGGATGTAGCGTTAAGTTTTCCTCGACAAACTTGTCCCTGGATTCTTGTTTGCATATGAATTATTTTCTCCGCAAATTAGTTTTTTGCTGTTCTATTTTCTTCTAATTTTCTGTTTCTAAGCTCCGGTTCCCGCGCTAGTTGATAACTTTTCCTCTTTGCTCTGACAATTCTCATTCTTTCAAGTTCTCTGCACCAGAATGGAGTCCTGTTGTTCTTATTTGCTTCCCCCTCAGGTGGACAAGCGGCCCCGATTGCTCGGTTTACAGCATCTTGAAAATTTATTTCAACCTCATCAACATCTCCATCCTCCACTTGTGGAAAAAACAAGTTGTCCTTAAACTTATCCCAATTCATTTTGTGAATGCTGTACCTGAGGAAATCATCATTTTCAACTGTGCCCTGTGCTGCATAATGTGCTGACTTAATTTCGAAAATTATAGTTATGTTCGATCGTTGTACGTCCATCAAGTATTTGCAAATTATCTATTTTGTTATATAAATTTTGTGTTGCCTGTGTCAAATCTATGCTAGTGCTTGCATCGGCTCTGTTGCTGAAGGTTGGGGGCTGTCCTTCTTTATTTAATATTAAAATGTTGTGTGCCATGATGAGATTCTCTAACTCTTCTCCACGTCTTCTATTACGGTCATTCACTACATTGCTGAACCATATAGGAGATTTAGCATTTGAGTCCATACAGATCATTAAATTTTGATTATGATAAGTGTTAATTATTAATTCTAATTTATTTATAAATGGTGTTATCTCAAATCTATATTGACTATACATGCTAACTAACAGATATTTTCCAAAATTAGTTAATAGCTCAGCACATGCTGTGTGCTTATCTGCGAGTTGGGTTATTTCAACTAATTGAAAGTTTCTATTTAAATTTATTATTGCAGCTTTGGGGTTTCCACTGCCAGCAACAATCTGTGCTGTCATTGGTAAATTGATCATCCTTCCTTTAAAAGCATATGGCTCTTGAATACAAATAACGTCTGTCCTTAATTCTTCTGCCAATTTCCGTATCTCCACCCCTAAAATTTTGGAGCCTTGTGAATTAATTTACAGCACAGAGCAGCGCTCCGGTTGCATGCTAAGTTGGATATTTAGTGAGCACATAGCAGTGCGTTCAGGATTCCCTCAAATCCAGCAGCACCCTGCCATGCGCCCTCACAAAATCATTATAGACCTCATTTAGGTTGTAAACTTCATCCCTTCGGTCGAAGATTTCATCCACTAGGTCCAATAGTTCTCCAGGCTCCGTCGGCAGGTTACGGAACTTGAGAGATATCCAATCCACTGCATCAGGTGTAGGAAACGCTATGCTGTCATCTTTTACATGAATTCGTC
This sequence comes from Lepisma saccharinum, assembly GCA_022664845.1. Lineage (NCBI taxonomy): Eukaryota > Metazoa > Arthropoda > Insecta > Zygentoma > Lepismatidae > Lepisma > Lepisma saccharinum. The sequence continues at coordinate 15,146 of JAGDQP010040451.1, read as the reverse complement.
GGACAATATGCCTGAGAGCGACGGTCAGGACCTGCGGACCCTCCAGCATAGCTAATGCATATCTTCTTTCCTCTATTTTATATGTCCAATTTGGTTTTTCATATTCTTTCTTCCGTTCCCTGAATCCACTTGGGCCCGCCTCCATAGGATCGCCCCCAGTCAGTAGTTCCCGGTCATCCATTTCATCCTCATGGGGTTTGTATTCTTCTGTCTTTATCGTCAATGGTTTGGTTTCTTCTTCTATTATGTTTAGTTTATCTGCCATTTCGAATTTTTCTCCCATTATCAGTTTGGAAAAACAATCATTCCATTTTCTCTTCTTTTTCACTGTCTGGGTGCTTACATCAGCTTTCGCTTCGTTACTATTATAATCAGTTAATTCACCTCCTTGTATTAGATTCTTCCTCGTCTTCCTAACGTCCATTAGTCGCCTTCGATCTCTTCTCAGTTGTGAAGGTGATTTCAGCTGTTTGGTATCTCGTGTTGAAGTATATTCTTCTTTGTCTTCATCGTTTCTATCTCCGAATTTGTTATATTTATAACTAATTTTTAGTGCTGTTTTCACATTATTTTCGAATTCTTTCGAGACTTGTTTTTATTCTTTCTTGGAGTGTAGAAGATACTGATATTTGTTTCACTACTATTAAGAATTTTCATAAACAAATCCCTATCATTTAGATACATTGTAAAAATAATTTTATTGTTGCTATTCTTATCATGTTCGTTAAATTACTTCAATACTTCTTCCGGTTCGTGTCCCCACGGTCCCATTCCTACCGCTGCCATGTTGATTTCAATTTTTTTATTTAGTCTAAATAATTTAAAGTATTCTAATACGCCTTCTAAATCTTGCAAAAATTCCTCCTTCGATGATTGAATATGGAGAAACCGGCAGCCATATCTGTTAACTGTATAGTATATCCTTATTTCCCTTTCATTGCCTTTATTAATCTTCAATGCATCTAATTCTTCAAAGTCAAAATTATCATGAGAGTCCACCGGCGCTGCAAAGCCCCTAGGGAAGGTTTTTAATCCAGGATTTATAAAATGCATAATAGTTTTATTTTGTTCCTTAATGTTTAATTCTCCTTCTGTGACTGTTAGTGAATTTTCAAAAAAAAATTTCAGTGTGTTCTTCAAGTTAATCCGTAAAATTCTTTTCCAGTCTTTTATCTACCCAAAACATATCCCGCAACCAGATATTCTCATATTTGCTTAAGTTGTTGGGTTGTTTATCCATAATCGGTCTTACTAATAGCACTTGCAAGCAGGCTCTTACATGTTGCACACTCCTTGAGATCAGTTTCCTTGCATTCCTTCTTTCTCATCGTCCATGGGATACATGTTCTTGGTTTAACCTTCTTGGGACAAGTTTCCTTTTTATGATCTTTACTTCCGCAGTGCGAGTAGACCTCGTACCAATCACAAAACTTCGTTATGTGTCCAAGGTCACTGCACTTGTAGCATCGAGTTACGACCAGATAGTTCTTAATTGAATGTTCCACATACCCTGTATGTATCCTCGGTTTATCCAATAATGTTTTACTTATATCAGAAGTAATTTCCAGCACGACGTGGCAAGTTCCTCTGCCCTTGGGTCCAGTCGTGAATTTTACTTTCATCTCCTTCAGTGCTGCCTCCACCAACCTCTCGTAGTCAGTGTTGGTATTGACGATCTTCCGCACAATTTCATCATCCTTCAGTTCCCACTCAACGTTATATAAGTAGGGGATTCTTTCTCTTCTTCTCCTCAATAACAAATTTGTCCCTGATTCTGTTCTTGTTAATTATCTTATTGACATCTTCCCTCGTCTCAGCCTGCAATATCATGGTCTTTTTTCCGTGAATATTGTAGCTCCTATCTTGCACGTTTCTGGATTGACAGTGCCAAGGCAGTTGCTTCGAAGCTGAGCCAAAGATTTCCCATCTTTAGGTTTTATAAACAATGATGGTTGCTTTCCTTAATTTCCTCTATCTCTTGTTGCCTCTCAGATATGGTTATTCTCTTTATTGCATCTGCAAACATTGGTTGCTGCACGGTCGGCTTATTTAGCAACATCTGCTCGTTCTTAATTAGTTACGCAATTCTTGAATTTAGTTCCTCTGTTCTCTTTTTCAGATCTTCGCTGATTTTTCGCTCATAGTCCAATTTCACCTGTAGTTCCGTATTTGCCACCGTAATTCCAATTACTATTCTTTCCTTGTCCGACATTTGCTTCCTCAATCTTTTGTTCTCACTTTCAGTTCGTTCTAAATAATCCCTGTAACTTGGCCATAATTATTTTTTCTTCAATGGATTCTGAATTTATTTTCCTCAATCTGTCTGTTTCTTCCTCTAGTAGTTGTACCCTAGCCCGTAATGCTTTTCCTTTTCTTCTTCCGTTGTTCCCTCATGTTTTTTATTCTTGTCCTTTTATTCTAAATGATCTTTCCTTTCCTTCCTAATGAGCTCTTTCAGATTTTCATTGACATCTTGCTGCTCCGCGAGGCGTCCCGCCAGGTTAGTAATTCTCATCAGGTATTTAACAACTGCTAATTTAATCTTCCTTATCGGTTCTTGTTCACATCTTGAATTTTTTTATAGCTTTATCTATTTGACTTAGGGTTTTACTATAATGCTCTAGTAACCTTTCCTGTTTCGCGGCCAGTTCATCTTCGATGAATTCTTCTTCTGATTCTTCATCTTTGCTTCTTTTGTCTTCTTGTTCCATTGCTGCAGTGGAAGAATTAGTTCGTTTCCGTCCTCTTTCCTGGGTTAAGTTCAGCACTTGGAGTCCAGGAGGAGTTCTTCTGACTGGGGTGCCTTTCTTCTTCTTTTCTTCTTCCACACTCTTCTCCTCCGCTGCATTCCTCTCTTCAATTTTCTTTTCTTCCTGCTTCATGATTTCCTCTTGCTTCCTTATTATTTCATCAGACAAATTATATTTGCTGAAAGGTGATCCCACCTCTTCCTTTGCCTTATCCAACACCGTTCTTTTGATTACGTCCGTTCAGATTTTCAGCTAACAAGTCCGCTGTTCTTGATACAAAATAGTTCCATACACACGAACGCAAAGTGTAATACGAAAGTACAATTAAAACGATCCCCGAGACTGCTAGCGTAGGCACGATACACCCGGAGTAGCAGAGACCTCTTGGAAAATGGTTGGGAGTGGGTGAACGTAAAAATAAGTGGGGGAATAGGTCCGGGGGTCGAGGGTCATCACCCTTGCTTAAAGATGGGAGAGAAAGCAATTTTATTTGGATGAGACTTTTTTCTTTTTTTATCTTTTTTCATTTTATTTTTCCCCTTTTATATTGTTTTAGTTTTTGCTCCCTAGCCAACACCCCCATAGGCAAGGTCACTGCTCCCCTAAAGTTTCACGACCCCGGGCCAAACGCTCCCGGAGAAACAGGCCTCTTTAGCCACTCATTATGGTCTATATACACTCAGGACTTAAAATTTACCCGATCGTTTATAAAGCTATTGACTAATTGTTTTTGTACGAACCACTTAAGCAGCTATTAAGTCGTTCAGCGTTTTTGAATTGATTCCGGTACGGAGCAATTAATTAAGTGTTCAATTTAGCGCGAAAGATGTATCAGCCTCCCAGTATTAGTAGGTAACCTTCTACCAGGCTATGATCTATCGATATCCGTGGACCACTTCCGCCCTTATATCTCCTCTATTTTCTGTCGGATCACTGAAAACTTTTGTCTATTTAAGTTTTCGACACCGCTCGATCGATTGGCGTTGTCAGAAAAGACCTATCTCGCACCGTTTGCCCAAAAACAGGGTCCTTTTCCTATCCTTTTGCCTTAGTATACACTATAATTCACTCATAGATGGTTCCATTGACTGCTCCAATACCACTAAGATCACGTGCCCGCACAACCCGTTCCTATTGGTCCCTCCGGCAGTGGTTGCTAAGCAACTAAAGACCCAATTTTATGGCACCGCGCTCCGCTTTCCCTGCATAGCAACAAAAACAGATCACGGTAGTGTTCAAGGTCATTGGAAACTCCAATACAACAACCCGGACGATGTGTAAGCTTTCTATACATGTTTATACTACCACCTCAATCTCCATAAGAAATACATGGGAATGTACAATTGTTAATAACAAAGTTAATAAAAATAGTTCGTTAATGTAACTTTCTCAATTTAAGGTTCTTAGTAAATGGAGAAATGTTTGCTACTTACAGGTTTGAAATTCCGCGTTTCTCTGGGAGCTCACTTTTGCACGTCTACACTGATTCACACCCATTACTCAAGTTCCAGTGAATGCTTTGTGAGAAATGTACATGAGACTAGCTAAATGTTAAAAATGAAACATACTCAACAGGGTAAGATCGTACTTTATAAAAGAACAAGCTGCCCTACATCAGCGTCCATTCGTGTACAGTTGTAAGGATCAGCTTCAGGTCACTGGAGTGCTCTCGAATCTTTTGTTTTTTTCCGAAACTTAACTTGTGATAAATGAAGACAGAAATTAAGTGATAAACTATTGTGTATTATACATTAAATTATTTTCGAATAAAGACAAATTCTGAGCCAGTAAATACAGTTCGAAACACTCCGTAAAATTCACACTTGTAACAAAAACTTATTTTATTAGATGTTTGAAGTGCCAGCCCTCAACTTCCATACAGTATATAAAGGCGTTTCTCGAAATTATTGCTAACGTTCTCTAGGGTTTTTGGTGTTTTGTGGGCATTCTTCCACTATTCTCTGCCGTAGATCCTGTAATGAATGTGGCTTTGTGGCATCGATTTTAGATTTTAAGTGCCCCCAAAGAAGCGTAAAGGTGGAAGATCAGTGGACCTTGCAGGCCACTCAATATGACCTTTCCTGCCAATCCAATGATTGTAAAAACTCTGATCTAAAAACTACCTAATCTGAGCATCATAATATTGTGGCGCCCCATCTTGTTGGAAAAAAGATCGTGTCTCCCGAATAAGTTATATCACTTTCAACTATTTCCGTTAACATAAGGCCCACATCATTTTGTAACAAATGAAGCTAGGTGTGTCCGTTCAAGACAAGTTATCTGGCAGAAAGGCGGGACCAATAATCCAAAGATTCAAAGTTACCAAAAATGCTATCCCAAACATTTAGTTTATGGGATATATTGTGTATGGGTTTGAATGGAGATCCTTGGATTTGTATCGCTCCAATAACGCCTATTGTGTCGTATAAATTTTCATTTAACGAGAATGTACATTCATCAGAAAAACAGGTGTTCTAAAGCATATTCGGATTTGTCCTTATGCGTTCTGTTATTTCTTGAGAAGTCGACGAACACCAACATCTTAATTGAGTTCGTGTAGAAGATAGATTTTGTAAGATTTGACGTTATGGGTCTTTAAAATGCGCAAGGCACTAGTCCTTTTATTCCCGACGCTTTAGACACCTGCCTAATTCTTTGTGTGTTGTCCATAGACACATGACCCAGAACCTCCACTTCAGTGACTTCAGTACCTACACACCATTTCCTATGATATTTCCTGTTAGCTACTAACTTAAGTTACCATAAATGTCATCAACAGCTGTGAAACATATTGATGTGATAAAATTTTGCATGTATGATTCCCATTAAAGATTCGAGCTGTAACTCTAGCACAACTATTATTGCCAAAGTACACTCTATTCCAAAAAGATTGACCGCATTGAATAGGCTGTTTTGAACTGATAATTTTCTAAGTCCAACTTCGGGTATCTTCGGAAACCGTAAACCAAAGATGCCAGGTTCGAGCCCTCAAAGGTAGGGTGAATCTTCGCGATTGAAAAAAATGTGCAAATATGTTTTTTTTTCAAGTGCAACAAACTATGTTGAAATGTTACTAAGTGTAGAAAAAAGTAACATTGATTGAAATACGCAATCAATGATACAGTATTTCCAAACGATTCATACATGTGATCACGTGATGGTTTTGTCACCTACATTTTCATACGTAGAAGAACATTTTCAATGACAGCAAACATTGTACAAGACACATTCTCGCATCCATAGTACAAGAAACAAGACAAAGGAGCGATAAACAACAGCATTTGCAACGGATATCAATGCCATTGTCTTGAACACCGAAAATTCAGTCATGTTTCTTCAGAAAGAAGTAGGTAGATGTGTTCATGTTAGCTCAGTGGTAGAGCGGTTTGCTTCCTAATCGTGAGGTCATGGGGTCGAATCCCGTTCTGGAAAATTTATTGTTATGTAATGATGGCGGAAGTCAAGATGGCGGAGATTTTGGAGACGAGCTCCAAAGAAAGGACTGTTTTCTGCGGTGTAACGCAGAATGCAAACAAGTGTTTCATCTAGAATGTAGAAACGTATCTGTGTCGAAGTTTAGGAGAATGAACAGTGCGTCAAGAAAACAGTGTAATTGCTGAAATTGTATTGTTTTAGGAAATGACAATGACATACGTAGCAAGAGAATGAATGCAGTGGCAAGTGTCAATGACCGCAAGCAGCAGAAGTCACCCTTCGCAGAAGAACAGAGAGGCGAGGACCAGGAAAGTGAAGTGATGAGCGGTGTGCATGGCAGGGACGAAGAGCGGAAGAGGAAGGAGGAATGTGTTTTGGTTCGTTGTGACAACCTAAGGAGTGACTCCCCTACGACTGAGCTTCTAGCGGCCATCAGGTCACTAGAAAAAATGTTACGTTTATGAATGACAAATATGACAAGATATTTGAGAAAATTGTGACACTAGAAAACAAAATTCGAAAGTGATCGACGATAATATTAAATTGAAACGTGAAGTTGCCAATTTACAAGTACAAGTGGACGAATTGGAACAGTACATCCGACGTGAAAATTTAGAACTAAAGAATATTCCCTATGAGAAAGGAACGAATGCCGAAGCCATAGTTTCTGCTATAGCTTCCGCTGTGGGGGTTCAACTGGATGTTGAAAGTGAGACACGCGCTGTTTATTGGGTACCAGTGCCAGCAAAACCAAGGGAGAGAAATATTGTTGTTCGTTTCACAAACCGAAGGAAGGGCGATGCATTCATGCAAGCGGTGAAAGAGAAAAACAAAACAAATAATAAACTCACCACACTTTCAATCGGTTAAAGACACTTTGTGCCTATTTTTGTAAATGATCACCTAACGCCAACAAGAAAACGGTTATTGGTTATGGCAATTGCAAAGAAAAGACAAGTGAATTGGGCGTTTGTGTGGACTGACTCCAATGGGACAATCTACGCACGCAAATCGCCTCAAGATGGAGCAGTAGTAATCGAGAGCTCTATTGATGTGGGCAAAATTTGCTAGGTACCGATAATGTATTCGTTGCTTGTAATGTTCTAGGACAAATCTAGTAGTTATTTAATAATTAGTTTTGACATTAGTGTAAATAGTTAATTTGTAGTATGGTAGATTTTGATATAGAAGACCCATTCTTAAGGTACACTCACCCACTTTTATTATGTAAGAGCACAGAATTAGTTAATTTTGATTTCCCAAAAGATAATGAATTTTCATTGTTACATTTAAATGTTCAAAATCTTACATCAAAATATGAAGAACTTGTGGCATTTTTAAATGGCCTCAATAATGAATTCTCAATTATTGCTATAAGTGAAACACATCTCCTTCATCAAGAACAAACAAACTATATTTCGCTTCCTAATCACGTATATGAAAATAAAATAAGAAGCTATGGTAAAATAAATCCATACAAAGGGCATGGCGGAGTAGGCCTGTACATTAGGTCAACGTTAAATTACTTTGTACGTGATGATTTGAACAATATGAATAATGTGGAATCATGTGAAATGTTATGGGTTGAATTCACTGATTTTTATTTTGACAAGAAAACGGTTATAGGTGTTATTTATAGATCTCCCGACGAGAAGTATGAAGATTTCCAAAATTGCTTAAATTCAGTAATAACTAAAATCAACACTGAAGGTAAATATTGCATATTTACTGGAGACATAAACATTCACCTAAATAATGAGCATGAAAGTGCTGATTACATTAGAATGTTAAATACAAACAGCATTAAAATATGTATAACTGTCCCGACGTGCATACAAGGTAACACTCGCAGTATTATAGATCATAATGGAACAAATATAACGAACATAGATATACAGTCAGGAGCAATAACTACTCGCACGAGCGATCACTTCCCAATTTACATGTTCACATTAATAGCAATAAACAACAAACCCGGTTTGGTAAAAGAAATAGCTGTTCGCGATTATTCAAAGATAAAACAAAAAATAAACCAATTGGGAATTAAAAAGAGTATATAACTCAACTTGTCCGACAGGTGCCTTAGAAATACTTCAAACCACAATTGAAAATTATATACGGGAATGTACGGTAATCAGAAAAGTAAACAGCAAATATGTAGTTAATATTCAGCCATGGATGACTGTTGCTATACTGTACTTAATTCTATAAAGAAAAAAGATAAACTTTGGAAATGGAGCACAAAAAATCCATTTAACTTACACCTTTGTGACAAATATAAACAATACCAGAAGACATTAAAGACAGTTATAGAAAAAGCTAAAAATGACTACTACCTGAATACCATGTTGCAAATGGGAACTAATGAAAAATGGAACATCATGAAACAGGCAATAAATCTTAAGAAAACGGTAGAAAATAGTGACATTAACATTGAAAATGAATGTGGCCAACTCATTACGGATCCACAAAATGTCGCGAATGAATTAAACACATACTTCACGGGTATTGGGGAAGACTTAGCAGCTAAAATAAATATAATGAATGATGATGATATAGGGCATAGATTGAGAATGAAACAATCAAAATTGTTTCTTAATCCACCAATCGAAATGGAAATTTATAACATTATAAAAGCATTGCGAAACAAAACAAGTGTTGGGTACGACAATATCAATACGAAAATTATTAAAGAAACTGTGACAGAATTAGCTCCTGTTCTAAACCATATAGTTAATTTAATGTTTCTGACCGGGCGCTTTCCCGATTCACTAAAAATAGCCAAAATAATATCAGTTTTCAAGGGTGGAAATAACATAGATAAATCTAATTATCGGCCTATATCTATTCTCCCTATATTAAGCAAAGTGTTTGAAAAGGCTATATGTTGAAGAATGACGAGTTTCATTGATAATCACAAGATTATAAAACAAGAACAATATGGATTTCAGAAAAACAAATGTACCCAACTTGCTGTTAGTAATCTTTCAAATTATATTTATGAAGCCCTTGATGAGAGCAAGTACGTAATAGGGGTATTCATAAATCTAAAGAAAGCATTCGATACAGTAAATCATAAGATATTGCTCCCAAAGCTATATAGTTATGGAACACGTGGTATTGCTTACGATCTCTTCAAAAGTTATCTGCAAGATCGAAAGCAATACACTTATGTTAACAAGCCGACATCAAACTTAAAAACAGTACATTGTGGAATACCACAGGGATCTGTCTTAGGACCGCTACTATTTTTGTTATATTTTAACGATTTGCCGGAAATTTTAAGTGAATCAAAGTGTCTGTTATTTGCAGATGACACAATTATATTCAAGAAGGGATCCACACTTGATTTAGTGCAAAAGGCAGTTAATAACGACTTAGGAAAATTAGAGCAATGGTTCAAAATTAATAAATTAGCATTGAATATCGGAAAAACAAAATGTGTATATTTCCGGAACATTCATAAAACAGAAAATATTAAATACTATCCGATTTCTATCAATTCCGAAAACATACTCACAGTTTCAAATGCAAAGTATCTAGTTACATGATCCGACGAACATTTCACATGGGAAAAACACTTAATAGAAATAAGCAAAAATACGTCACTACACATTGGTTTACTCTTCAAAATTTCTCGGATGTTTCCCGAAAATGTAAAGATATATTATTATGCTTTTATACACCCATACCTTTCGTATAGTATTGAATCATGGGATGGGAATTTAAGTAAACAATACAAGCGAAAATTATTTGCATTGCAAAAGAGAGCAATTAGAATAATCAAAGGTGCAGACTTTCTGGCGCATACGCGTCCTCTATTTGAAGAGCTTCAAATAAAGACGCTAGAGAAACTTTATTTATATAGACTAAGTTGCCTAATGTACATGATACTCAATAACAATGTTACTTTATTATCGTCCCGAGTAACAGCTGGAACAAACCCTATAAGAACAAGAGCAATAACAAACAATCAGTTAACAATACCTAGACCACGTTTGAACTATGGATTACGAAGCCTCACATTTAGTAGTATTTGTGTTTGGAATTCCTTACCCTTGAACATAAGAACAGCAACAACTTATAAAGCATTCAGAAAACAAGTGAACAACTTCCTACAACAAAACCAAACTGAATTGTAAAAATAGTACATTTTATTTAGTATATTGTCATGCAATTTTTATATAATTATAATCTTCAGAGTTGTTTACATTTAATTATTTAACCAACTTATTTGAAGTTTTTCATTTTGTAGTTTTTTATAATCATTCATATCATTACATTATTATATAACCACTGTATTTTCTCGACATTTTTGTTAGAAATTAACAATTATTGAGAGGAGGAACCATAAACAGCATTTGCTCGGTTCCACCTAAATTTATGTAATCTGTAAATTCTATATTATTATTAATAAAATGTATCTGTATCTGATATATTCCTCAAACCATGAATAATTAGATAAAATAATAATAATCAGTTTTATACGTATTCATACAAGCATTTCAGGACATAAGTAACAATTATTATGTTTAAAATATAACATCAGAGAAATGGAGCGTGTTAACAGAACGTCGGTATAATATATGTGAACGTTAAATACAAATTAAGCAGATGCTGGTATATCCAAACTTGGATCAAGGTGCCAGGCAGCAAATTCACTATTCCCAAAGTTCTTGATCCCCACGAACGATGAGTCAAAAGATGCTAAACTGTTCTTCAGTAAAGAAGATAGAAGTTCTTTCCATGGGTCTAAAATGCTTTTCTCTCTCTCTCTATCTTTCTTTCTTTCTCTCTCCCTCTCGCTCTCTTTTGGTTGCAAATTCAATTCTTTTGTCATTTAATGAAGAGATGTTATTATTGTCTTATTAACTAGTAGGAAAAATACTTGACTTGACCAAAACTTGATGTTCGTGTAGTACTGCCCATGTTCATGTAGTATTGGTTTAGAAAGCAAATGTTTTAACGACAAGCTTCTTTTACAACTAGAGTAATGATTCCAAGATTTGTCTTATAAAAGCACCAACAGATTGAGTCACGCTAAGTGGACAATTGTATTCGTTAGTGATTTTAGATAAGGAAGATTAGATTGTTTTAATTTAGTAAAAGTAAAACTAACTTACTGTTAGCGTAAGGAATATTATTAATTTCCGTCTACGCAGTTGTCTTCGAACAGAACAAGCTAGTGTGCGGATGCTTTTTCTAAGTTTAAGTCTACACTGTATATTTTATAAGTGTAAAAGCATTATAACAATTAACTTTGTTAAAACGTATTCTCTTATTGATGAAAATTCCTTTATGAAAATTATTATTAGAATGAAATGTTATTAGCATTTCTCTTTAAACTTTATGCCAAAAACTGAAACATACGTAATAGGGTTATTTCATGACAAATCATCCAGTCTTAGAAAAATTGGTTACCTCACCATTTTAGAAAAGAAAATTCGTATGTGGGTTTCTGTATATCTGAAGATATCAAAGACACTTTTGGCAGAAATGTTATACCTTTATATGTCCCGGGCTGCCCATATTTCCAACATGACGGGTGACGTTTTTATTCCCGTAGACATTTACGGAAACATGAATATCTAAAAACATTAGAAGAACTACAGAACTGAATTAAAAGCCATTGTGTATCTCTTGAAGTGTACTTCGAAGATATGGAATCAACTTTTCTGAAAATTAATTTCTTTATCCAAAAAAAATAGATTGAAAAATGAGTTACAAATTGTATAAAACTCATTTTTAAACCAAATTTTGAGGTGAAGGAGTTAAATAAAGTTCTGCAAAATTTTGTAATAATTAAACCTTGCAACCGAGTTTCAGGTCCTAAATCACAGCTTTTTTTCCAAGGGGTTCAAACATCGAAATTGAACCCTGCGAAAAATGCTCGATTTCGGGCTTAAATATATCAGATCCACCTCATGAAAAAACCTTTAATGCGTTGTCGAAGAAGCTTTGTATGTGACCAACTTACAGTAGAAATTGCAACTTTTATTAAGTAATAGTTTTGTCAGTACAAGCGAATTTGTTTCGCAATACGATGCTATTGTGAATGTGTTATCTTCACGGTCATCATGCTTGGGGAAGTTGAATATAAGACTGCAATTTCTCTGGTGATGTTTGGAACTATAAACAGATTGATTGTGTAGAAAAATCTATGACGTTGAATCAAAGTGCTTTTTGCTACAGGAAAAATGTCGGATTTCGGTCTAAAATATCTCAAATGTGTCATCATAGAAAATTCTGAAATTTCTTCTCCAAAAAGGGGTTTGGTCAAGAAAAAGATTTTTATGGGAGTTAAGGAGTAAACAGGCACTTCTGCATAGGGGGGGATTGACAGCTACCACGCTCACAGCCCCGCCCCCTTGGTGTGTTGTCTTTCTCTATTGCGAATTTCACGGTTCTACCTTGCAGACAGTTTGATAGTAATAATTAATTTAACCCCTTTACCTGGCTGGCAACACAAAACGCACTACTCAGCAAGGCATTTGTCATTTTTCTTCGATGATGAAAACACCAAAAAAAATACTTTCTAACAAGAGGAGGTAATCCAGTCATTGCCTGGAGCAACAAGTTAATTTTGATGAAAAAGAAACAAAGGGGAAACATAATTTTTAGACAGAGAAGTTTCTGAAATTGGACATTTAAAAAGAAAAAGAAATTAGTATTTTTGATAATTGGTATGAATGTAAGAAACTTTAGGTAGATGTAAATATTAAGAAGATCTAAGTACCTCTTATTGGTAGTAATATTGTTTGATTATGTTTGATTGAGAGAATTATAAACACTGATTTTGCATAATAAAATGTAATTTGACTAAACTTGTGCTGAAAAGCTTCCAAAAGCCTTATTAATTTGCACAAATGTTGAATATAACTTGTTAGTGAGATATGCAGAAACTAACAAAAAAATAAGAACCTATTGTACTGAATAAATGTAATTCGGCTAAATTTGAGCAGACAAGCTTCCGAAAGCGTTGATAAATTATAGAAAGATAAACTTGAGCAGAATCGTTGAATATAAGTTGGTACTGAGATATACAAAAGAGACAAAAACAAGAACATATTGATTTGAATAAAATGTAATTCGACTAAATTTGAGCAGAAAAACTTCCAAAAGCGTTGATAAATTATAGAATGATAATAAACGTGAGCAGAATCGTTGAGTATAAGTTGGTACTGAGATATACAAAAACAGACAAAAAGAAGAACATATTGTACTGAATAAAATGTGATATTGACTAAACTGGAACTGAAAAGCTTCCGAAAGCGTGGATAAATTTGAGAAAGTTTGGATTCAGGACGTAAACGTGAAAGTTGTATATACTGGTTTTGAAACTATTAAATGCACTTATTTTGGTTTTACCTTTGATTTTTTTTTAAAAGTCGTCATTTTATAGCTAATGTTTAATAAGTTGTATCATTATACGAAAATTAACGTTATTGACTTTCATTGGTGTTTGGCGCAACAGGTCAACAGCAACAATTTGGACAATGTACGTGGAATCCTGCAAGCAAAAGTAAAATCTAGTGAATGAAACTGTATAATAATATTTTATGTGAACTTTGCAATTTTGTGCAGTGGCAGTGTGTTGATTAGAAAATCAAATTTAACACAAACTGTGAGACTAAAAAGAAAATTAGACGTGATATAAAAATGTCGCTTTGTAGAAAAAACACTAGTTGAACGTGAAAAGACATCTAACTGAATTGGAAAATACCTTTTTTTAGTGAACGGAAGCTAAGTATTGTATAGTATGGTGAAGGTTTTTTAAAAAATAGTAAGATGAAATATTTACGTGTTTTATTTTAATGTGCTTTCAGAATTATGATGAGCTATGTAATATTTATAATAGTGTTTTAATTTTGAATATTATTTGTAGCCTTTAAGGCTGGCATATTAAATTTTGTTTGATTTACATTTTATGGTCTGATGGATGGTGTTGGTATTTATTTCAAACATAATATTTTTACTTGCAAATGAGTTGAACTTCGTATGAATATTTTATGTATTTATATTAGGATAGTTATTTGTGGGAATCGAACTGACAATCCTTTTATACTACTCACAATGCTGTACACCAATTTGTTGATGTCCTTTAATGAATACTAGATGGTACAGAGATAAATAAAACAATCACTAAGGAAAGAAATACGATTTATTTTCAACTACACAGGTATAACACATAAAATCATGGAAAGTATAAAATATGCATTTGATACGATTAATGTTATAGAAATAAAACTTTTGCGTGCAATTATTAGAAAATTATTGTAACTGTTTTCTTAATGTTCAAGCTATTCGATTTAATACATAATAAAGTAACTGAATGACGGACAAAAAGCATACAGTACTTTTTATATATGTAAAAGATTAATGAAAGTGGGTTTTTGATTATTTAAAAAATTGGTCTGCTTTTTAGTTGACGACCAAAGAACAAACTTTTATTTTGTTATGGAATAGTTTATTGTGTTTCAAAATTAAAGTCCAGTATACGTTCGGGTAATGTGGACTCTAAAAGTAACATCAGCATTTAATCATGCAAAATTATGATACACAAATACCTTTTTATTCATATTACAGACATCTTCACACTTTGTATACATCCAGACTTGCATTAGAAATTTTAGTAAATCACCATTGCAATCTATAATGTTGATGGAAACAGAAAACATAGGATACACTGAGCAGTAAGATTCGTTTCACAAATGCAAATAATTTTTTGACATATGCTGTAGCATCTGAAATTTGATGATATTGATATGGTACGGTAATTTCTCGTTTAATAAAGTGAGACCTTTTATTGTAGTTATCATGTTTGGATATAATTTTAAAATCTTGCGTATTTGTAGGTGGAAACATTAAATCGAAATATGCGTTGTTTGTCCAATATTTTGTACAACTCTCACAGCAAAACAAACTATTATTATTACTTTTACTAAATGTAGCATATACATA
>JAGDQP010040450.1:0-17291 GCA_022664845.1 Lepisma saccharinum | reverse complement strand
GGTTCCTACATTGTTCGGTAGTATGTGTGTTGTATTCCTGGCATTTTTCGCAGCGGATTGGCATTGGTGGTTTGGTTCGCGACGGTTCCACGCGATAGCGACGTCTGTAAATGTATGCACCTTGTTCTAACAGTATATCGATTGTCTCTTGAGAAGATGTGAGTATCCGTACTAGATATGTTGGTCCTGTTGCATTAAAGATTCTGATGGTTTTTGTGATTTCGTAACCTTCCTGTTCTAATTCAGCTTTGATTTCATCGTCTTGGAGTGTTGGATTGATGCCACGTATGATCACAGATAATGTTGGTGTACGTCTAGGCGGATATGGTTGTTTGATGCCTTTTGGTGTCAGTTTGGTCATGTTTGCGTTTTTGCCGAAGATCTCGAAGCTGTGCTTGTTTCTTATAGTTGTGGCAAAGTTTAGGTCGGGACTCTTGATGATGATCCCATTACGTGTAGGGATAATTTGATGTACAGTGGCTCTCGGAATGTATTTAGTTATTTGCTGAAGTAACAGTTTTTCTGACTGGTATTTTGTATCAAAATTTGTAAGGAGAAATGAATAGTACTTCTGGTTGGTAGCTGTAAGTTGAGTGTCTACGATCATTGGTCTCGTATCAGAATCAGAGTCGGCTCCTGAAACAGAGCCCGAGGCATGATGAAGACGTTTATGTGGTGGTGATTTTGTTCGATCAGTTTCTTGCTGCCGCAGTGGTGATCGGGACCGCTCAAGACTTTTAGAACGTGTGCTAGCCTTGAGTGGATTCAGTTTTCTCTTTTCAGATTCGGTGGTGAATTTAGGTGGACCTGGTATAACTGATGGTAGTCCAGAGTGGAACATGCTTTTTGGTATGCCTGATTGGTGTTCAAGATTTTTTCCGTCCATTTTCCGTTATCGTAAGCCAAGGTCGTCTAGATGTTTTCTACCAAAACCAAACTCGAAAACCTTAATCAGTGCCAAATATCGTCAACGTGTAATCAAGTTATATTATATTCCAAAATTCGATATACCTTAGAGAATAGCCAAAGTTGTTATTTGATAGAAATCAGTCCTAGCTGTATAATTCTTAAGAATAGATAACCAGATCTTAATAATTAGATATTTATATACAGACAACCAGTAACCAAACTCGTAAACCAGATAAATAGCCTATAATAGTAACCCTTAATGTCTATGGAGTCGGTGTATCTTTTAATTGCTCAGCAGCAATAACGTTTTTTGACTGGTGTCTCCCCAGTAAGATGCACATGCTGCACCCTGCATACATAATTTACATTCCTGTTGTACATATCCATCTGAGGTACATATCATTTTACAATACTCCATTGTGTTTGTACAATCGCTTTAATCTGCATAACGAATCATTATTAAACATATTTAAATCATGTCCCAATAATACAACACAGAAAACAACAATTTAGCATAATACAAAGCAGATACTCACTTCAACTTTGCACTATTAAAAGTAGATACATCTATTGACACAAGTGGGAAATGCAACAGGCGACAGTATGTTATGAAACTCATTCACCTTTATTAGGAGTTTATTACTACCACAACAGGTAAACACACTTTATAATCTTACGAAAAATAAACCTTAGGAAGCAGAAGAGTTAAACTTAAATCTCGACAGTATGTTTTATTTTTGCCGCTATCACGCCCGCGTATGAATATCACATGCAGTCGCAGCGATACAGATTTGACTGTCCGAGAGAGAATTTAGTTCTTGTTGTATGTTTGAGATCATTGCATTTGTTTACGATATTATTTTACAACGTTCGCCAGATAATAAACTATGTCAACGGATTTCATTTAATTATCTCGGAGGATTGTAATATTACCTTTTCAGAGACACAGTTTGAATAATTGCATCAGCTCAAATTTGAAAAGTATGCCTTAGCTCGTATTTGAGAATTACCATTGTCAAATTTTAATTTTTGAGAATATTGTTTCTCACTTTCAAGTAAAATTTACTCGATTTTTTTTACAGGAAAATGTATTCATTTCTGAGAAAGTCATTTTTAACCGTGTAGATGGACGGTCTCAACCACAGGTAGCATCACATCCAGTACTAACAACCCCTCCAGAAATATCTTTTCATGTCAAACCTCTAGACCTTAGATAACTGGATCTCAGCTTAATTTCTGCTTGCAGTAATACAGGTGTTGTTAACTTTCCTTTCAGACTGTATAACAATGCCGAACTGCACTTCCTTCAACAATATATCAAATTTTCTCTCACAGACAAAATTTGTGATGAGCAGCCCATTATATTCTTGTCATGTCTATCTAGCGTCATCTGCAAGCCAATCAACAAGCAGATAACAACTAGAGACAATGTAGGCGTGGCTAGCCCGCAACTGAACGGAACAAACTAACATGACTGACTTAAGTCAATATATTTTGACTGCATTAAATGCGAGAGTAAAAACTGAAAAGCAATGAAATTGTAAAAGAAAAATAAATAAAAGAAGAATACCCTTTAGTAAAAACAGCGCACAAATAACAATAAGAACGGTATAACAATTGGGTGATATCCTTTCTACGTATGCGAAAGAGAATCTCCGAAAAATTTACTAAAACTTAAACAACAAAAATATGACTTCTGACCTTGAATAAACAGAGAGCAACGCTCAATACGAGAAATCTAGACTTACCTGAACACAGGCAAAAGAGAAGAAAAGAAAGAACAAAAGCAAGTTATAAGGCGAGTCCAAGACAGATATATGCAATACTCGCTTAATATGAGCGTATTCATCATCGAAGTAACAAACGTTCGCCATTGGATTATATCCTGGGCAACGTCAAGCCAGTTTTCATCTTCAACACCTAGTTCTCGAAGATCTCTTCTCATATTGTAGTCTAAACGATGTCTCGGTCCTCCTGACAGACTCTTTCTCTCTGACTTGCCCTCCAAGATGGAATATAATCTTCGTTTTCCCACCATCCGAGCTACATGGCCTACCCATTTAGCTTCCACGATTTCATTGTTCGTATAAAGTCGAGTGAATCATAAAGTCTGTGCTGTTCTTCGTTATGCAGTCTGCTCCATTTTCCGATCAACTCGTTTCGTTTTAGCAAGTATATGTTTATCAAAATCTTTGTTTTTCAAACACAAGTAATTTATGTTTAACTGTCAGGATCGTATTTCAATTTCTGTAACCGTAAAGTATTACTGGCAGAATAACTGTTCTGTATATTTTTCATTTCAGCTTTCTTGTTATAATCGCAAGAATAGGAGTTTCAGAACTGAATAGAACCATGCGTTGCCCGATACTAAGCGACTTTTTATTTCTTCCGTAACCTCGTTCTTTCTAGTTAATATGCTCCCAAATGTTTAAATTTATTTGCTTTCTCTATGATCTCATTCTTAATTATTACATATCTATTTCCTTCATCCTATGTGTTTCGGCTTATCATTTATTTTGTTTGCTCGGGATCCACCTGTAGACTTATCGCAGGTTTCTACTAAAACATAGATGTAACTTTGTAGTGCATCTATATCCTCCCCTATTAAATCTGCATCATCCACCTATACGAACTATTTGTTTAAACCATTCAATGTTACTCCCTTTTTGTACTCTTTTATTTTTAGAATCGCATATTCTAACTCAAAGTTAAATACTAATTGTGACAAGGCATCACCCTGTCTCAATTCACTGTGAATCTCAAAACTACCTTACATTTTATTACCTATACGTATTCTGCTTATGAGGTCGCTTCTGAAACCCATTCTTACTAGCTGAACAAGTTGTTTTTGTTTTTTTTTAATTCCAAATTGCACCAGGATATTGTACACTCTACAGTTCTTCCCTTTTGATAGAGTCATATGCTTTCTTAAAGTCTATGAACAACTGGTGAACCGTCCCATTATATCCCCAATTCTTCTCTAATATTTGTCTCAAGGCAAAAACTGGTCAAAAGTGGATAACATTTTCTAGATCCACATATGTGAACTCCAATAATTTCATCTACATATACGCTGAGGCGTGTTAACGGAATATTAGTCAAGACTTCGTGACACGTTAGAAGTAAAGAGATTCCGCGGTATTACAGTCAAATTTATCCATTTTTGTGTACATCGGAACTATTATTGAGGAATTCCACTCATTTTGGAAGCTCTCCTTTCTCCATATAGCACTTATAAATTTATGTAGTTCCTCGACTAGTGCTGTTCCTCCCGCTTTAAGTCAGCTGGATGTTGTCAATCCCTGGTGATTTGAAAATTTTCAATTTCTTTAACGAAATTAATTTCACTAGGTTCGGGTATCCATGGTTCTGTCGCATGGATTTCAAATTCCTCAGTTTGTGCTCCATTATGTACATTAAAAGTTTGTCGAAATAGCTTTTCCAAACATCGAGAATTTTTGTTGAATCCGCCTTAAGGTTCATTTCTAATCATCCGTAGCCTTGGCTGGTAAAAATTTCTTAACGAGTCAATTTGTATAGCTCTAATGTATCCTCTATCATCTTAATTTTCTGCGTAACATGTAGTAAAATTTAAGTTGTTTTACAAATACGAAGAATACGAGTGAAATATAGCACAGATTAATTTCAGTCATATCTCACAAATACCAATTCAATGAATCAAGATACCAAAGGTTGTTCAGTAACACGTTAAAATTACTTTAGTCACTTATATCTACTACAAGGATTATTTTTGATCAAGAGGTGTCAGGTATGCAAAGCGTTTCATTAATTGTATTTTTTCATAATTATTTGTTGAAAATTAAACTTAGATTTGAATTTGTATTTTCACTGTACATTACACAAATTTCATTTTAGTATCCTTCCGAAGGGAATCATTCTTGATTAATGCTATATTTTTATTATATGATGGCTGAGAATGTAGTGGTAAACTAGGTTTCAGGTGGATTTTCTATAGGGTGTCTTATCAAATAAAACAATAAACAGCATATTTATATATATAGCTGTAGTAAATAATATTAATTCCAGTATCACATATTGTATCCTTCCTGAAGTGTTCTTCCTTACCAATTTATTCTGGACAAGATATCTTAAATATGAACGTCATTTTACTTCAAAGGATTTAATAATAAATGTTAAACATTGAAGTCTAATTCTTTAGAAATATATACCCAAGCAAATTAATTTATAAAACTTTATATTAAAAGATGTCAACTTGTAGAACTATTTACCTAGAAACGATATAATGTGATATAACAAAGAATCGGAAAATATTATAGTTGACAATAAAACAAACATCATACATGACAATGTGACTATTAAACGAAGTTTTTAAGGAAAGTGCAAAAAGGCAAATAATACTGCAGTTTAGTTACTTCTGCCACAGAACACTGGAAATGCCTCAAAATACTACGTATTGCATTCCTGTAAACATAAAAGATACAAAAATGCGTGGAAAATATATGTAAAACATGTGTAATGAGAAAGTTTCGATGTAATTTAATATACTTTTTCTCTTATATGGTGTGCAATGTAGTTGAAGTAATGTGATTTTTATTTCTTTTCTGGTGCGTACAGTCTCGAATCTGTGTAGGCAAGATTATGTGAAAGGACACAATGTAGATGGTACTATAAATATGCATCCTTGCAGTCATATCCCCTTTTCATCATGATTTTGAATAAGATATATTGCGCATCTGTAATAATAAAATAATGTATATTGAACAGTATATTACAGAAGTAGACCTATTGTAGATAGAGTGACGACGTCAAGCAAGAGCTGGCTGTGCAAGTCCATACCTGAGCTAGGTAATTAATAATAAAACTTATTTTTATACAAGGGTCAATACAGCTGACCCTCCTTAAATATACCCATATACCTTGTATGTTTGTAAAATACAGAGTTTTCTGCACCTAGGAATTTCGTGAAGCTACATTACTCCTCATTTTTTATTTTGCATGTATTTTAGTACCTTTCATGACTACAAGAACGTAAACCGTAGCATTTTGAAGCGTTTCCACTGCTCTATGGTAGAAGTAGTTAAACTGCAGTATCACTAACTGGCCCTTATATGTATAAATAGGAGTTTAATATATCGCGATTTGTATACTTTTGAAGTGCTGTGTAATGTCACATATCTCATTAACTCAGGAATATCGTAAAAGCTACACATATGACTCCGAACCTATCACCGAAGACGGA
Source organism: Lepisma saccharinum (assembly GCA_022664845.1). Taxonomy (NCBI): domain Eukaryota; kingdom Metazoa; phylum Arthropoda; class Insecta; order Zygentoma; family Lepismatidae; genus Lepisma; species Lepisma saccharinum. Next base: position 11,161 of record JAGDQP010040450.1, on the reverse strand, counting down.
AAATTCTTCAATGTTATTTGTGTGTCCACATTGAAATATCTTTATTGAAGTACAGAAGTAAAGCTACCCCCCCCCCCCACTTTCCGAACTCAATGGCCCTCCATTCCGTTCCGTTACGCTATGTCCCGTTCACTTCCGTTATCCACACTTATCCGAATTAAATACGTGTTTAAAATTTTAACCACAGATGTCCCCCAAGTCTGGAAACAGCTGAAAACCCTCCGTGCGTAATGTGAGTCAGTATTGAACAATGCGAAGTCAAGGCAGTCTGATTCGAAGTGAATAAGTAAAAAACAACATGGATAAAGATAGATGTAGGCGTAGAATTCCCATACTTGTAGGTATTCGGCATATATTAAATAACAACAGACGAAGATTGATTGCTATTCGAAGGATGATCACAATTCTGCAGGTTATTATGGAAGTTTTTGCAAGATAAGTGTGTCTCATGAACTATGAATCACTAAATAATGTTATACCAGGATCTATGAATAACCACCTAAGGCGTGTGCCTTGACAGCATTACGCATTTTAAGTTCTAAATAAACTTCAAATTATTATAAGAATTCTTAATCTTAGTATTCTTAAATAAACTACTCATGTTACCCTCTCATCTATTAATATTTACATGGAAGCCTATTGGAGAAATCCAACCACCAATATTTTCATATTGGGAAGTTAGAATAATTTTGGTTGGATTTCCCCAACGAGCTTCCATGTAAATAATAATAGATAAGAGGGTAACATGAGTAGTTTATTTAAGAATACTCAAAATATGGTACAATATCGATAACATAATGTATAATGTAAAATCAAATCTTAAACTATTAAAATACATTCAAATACTTCGGAACGGTCGTTCATTCTAAACATGCAACACGTGATAAATTCAACACATTAGTCCCAACTCCCAAGTGAATAAGGAATTTTGGCATGCAATATCTCGCATTTATCTTTTCAACATGGCAGCAGCGCGCAACCTAACGAAGGGTCAAGTGACTCTAGTCCTCCGTTCACTTCAATGCTCCGTCGAAGAGGAATTCCGATAACCATCGACGGTGCAACTGACGGAGCAAGGGTACGTAACGGACCATAAAGTGCCAATTCGGAAAGTGGGTAGCACTCTCGTTACCACTGAAACCTAGTAGAAGATAAATTATCTTGGTAGAATGTAGTATCATCTCCGACTACGATCTCTTAGCGCCTTCCCATACGGTTCAAATGTGCGAACACGACCTAGTTCTCTTGGTGGCCGCTGTGGCGCTACTTACAGGCAATACAACCTTGGAGGAATTAGTACAACCTACGATGCAGTCAGCTGGTTTCTTGGCTGTAAACAGAGTTGTAAAGCTGGAAAATGTTATAGACATGAACAGAACAACGAATTTTTGTTTTGCTAACTATCCCACAAAAATGGAATTGTTTCTTAACCTCAATTTATGAAAATAAAATGAAAATCAACGTATTCACGAGGAACACTAGAAATAATAAGCTGTAAAAACAATCCTTTACTAACGTATCAATTTACTTGATAGTGGCTTTCAAGGGTTTATTTGTAGGGGAGGAAAAGGGGACAAAATTTCCTGTCACTTTGTGTGATTTTCCTGGTACCTCACGTACCTGTCTTCCTATAGGGCACGAACACTTTTCACAAAATATTTATAAAACAATTCTTTCGTACGGGCATGGTTGACTAGAAAGTTTCTTTTTTAAAAAAAAAAAAAAAGCGGGGAAACTGTATTCAACATTATTCAGGTACCACTGATTTTCTCGTGTCACATGACCGCACCAGTGCTATCCAGTGCTGTATTTAGCCATACTGGAGTGTTTAATCAATGTCAGTCAAAGCGAACACTTAAAACTCTATCGTCCACTTCCAGTCTAATCCAATATGGACCAAATTTTCAGTCCTAACTCAGCTTTTTATGCTTGTTTTCGCTGTGTGACCCGTTTTTAATTTATATATTTATTTTTAAATTATGATCAGCGACAGTGCCTGGGTAAAAGTGCTTGGGGAGGCTACAGTATTACATCTGAAGAAGTCGGGAGCCCGACTGAAGTTTTTGACAGGTATAAAATAAAACTGTGAAGCTAGAAGGAAGCTAAGGTTGATTTTGGGGGCTTCAGTTCTCTATTGCCTGTCTGGCGCTGCCCCGGAGTATGAGGTACTGAAATACGCATGTAAATAGCACATCCTGTAAATATTATCCTATAATTTCTTCCTCACCCTTTCGGTAGCAAATAAAACCTTACTTCCATTGATTGAACTGACATGACATCCTAAATGAGCTGGAGAGCTTCTAAGTAAGGGACCTATAGTTTTTGGTAAATTGAGATTCGGTACACTCCGTTCATTGGACCTCGGCGGGAACTGAACCCGTGACCACACTCAGAAAGCGAGCGCGCTAGAGTGACAGTACCTGAAAGCAGAGAAGTATTCTTAAAACATTTTTAAACTGTTTCTGGAAATACTGTATTCTTTAAATGATATATGCCACATTTCCAAAATGTTTACTTAAATTTGTTTGGAATATTTTAAAGCATATTTCTAGTAGTAGCCATATTTTAAAAATATATGAATACTCTAGAAAAATAATATTTTATGTTCAGATATGATTTTAAGATGTTTGGAAATATTCTTAAGTTATAAGATTTCCATTGTTATAATGTAACGGAAACCATTTAACATTTCCAAAATATAAGGAAACATTACATAAATATATAAAATTATTTTTGTGAATATATTAGATAAAAGAAGTTTTTGATATGCGTGGGAATTACAAGTATTATGGACTCATTTATGGTTTTAAACTATTGTTGAAATGTTTTAACAGTATATTTGGGAAATTAAATGTGATGCAGAGAATATCATGTTTTCTTATTTGGCACAGGAAATATTTTTAAAACATTAGGAAAATATTTCTCTGCTGTGCGGGGAATAATGACATCGCAATACTCAGTTACAATGTATAGCTTTCCAAAGTAGGATACTGCAAATATGAGGAAATTGTTAAAATAAGCAATACAACAGAAAAGTTCCCCATACGTATTGGCCAGAAAGTGAAAGGCTTTCTTTACAAAATGCATTATCTATGCTAGTTCTTTGAAGGGATACACGTAACATTTGTCGCATTTCGTTTGTATATCAAGCTCATAAGAGTTGAGTCGCATTTATTTTGGATAAGTATGGAATGAAACATGATTTGTACCTTGAACTCTTTCGAACTTCAAATTCCCAGAAAAGCAGTAGATGTTAATTTCATTCTATATAGTCCTATATGTGAGAAAGAAATACGTAATAAGTATATTGTGAAGATATAGGCATCGTGATTGCCGTATAGTACTGAGGCTATAAGCTGTTTATGCCAAATGAGCATTTTTGGTTGAATATTGTGTGTACTAAAAAATGTTAAGTTGAATTATATTTCATTTGTTTCAGTAGCATACTAATTTCATACAATTTTACTCTGCAAATTAGTGAATTGTGTTCTCCATTTTTTTTTTTTTTTTTTTTTACCATAAACCGTTTCTGAAGCATTGCTCTGTAAGAATTCAAGATATTCGGAAAATTAATAACATAATTTCATTATAAAACGAAAGGGACTTTTGTGAAACTGTTGCCTACACATGTCGCACGTGAACGACTCATATGAAAACTTTTTTACTTAACCACAGTACAGTAAACTTGTTAAAGTTACATGCTGATAGTTAGTTATATTCTGTCAAACTGTCCATTGCATGTAAGTAGCTCCACAGCGGGGAAAATATCAACTAAATTTGTTCGGTGCAATACATGCTACGAGCACGAAATGGGAAGTCCCTAAGAGATAGTAGTCGGCGATGGTAGTATTAAGACAAATGGAATTGATGTAGCCTCAAGCATGGGGAGGAAAGCTTTATGTGAGAAGGATGTAGCTTATTTTTGTTTTCTGGTTTCCTCGGTGACAGACTGGAGGAGCCACGGTCGCGTTTAAGCTTTATCGATATTCATTTGTCTCCTGGCTGTTTTTAAAATATGGCGGTAGAGGAAACAGTTTTGTTTTGAAGTGGTCTTATTTTTTTTAATGTAGCTCTTAGCATTTAATTAAAAGTGAAATAGTGCAAGAAGCGTAAATATACCGAAACAGAGAACCTACAGAGTGAGCATTAAGTGGCAAGAATATCTGTTGTGCGATGTAACAAAACATTTCCACAAATATTTTTGTTTTCGCATCCGGAGAAACGCGACGACGTGAACAGTTTCCAGATTCTGTGCTCTTTTAAATTGTGCTTTTTGTGTTTCGTCATTTTACTAACTTCTCGGCAGAAGCTTTGACACTATGCAGATAGTTAGGAAGGTACACTGATGACCAATAAACTGAATACTAAGAATAGCAAAGCAGTGTGTTTTTTAATTATATTTTATACTGAATAGGATGACCGTATCAGTAACTGACAGTCACCTGTGGTTGAAGAAAAACAAACGATACCGGTAATAATAGACTTTATATTGGATACAGTAGCAAAACAAAGTACATTTTACTCCGCTGCAAGGTTTAATAGTGTAGTCCCCAAACGCTCTGTAATCAAGAAATTCATTGAACCCCCACCCCATCCCAAATCACGTAAACAGTAACAGTGTAAAGTGGATCTGGAAGAACGTAGAGCACGCAAGAAGAGGGTTGAGTTACAACTAATACAATATATCCATACATATCTGTTAGAAGGTACAATGAAATAATTATTTATTTATTCATTCTTTGTGCAAGAAGCAATCTACACTAAATGGATGAATGATCTACACTGGAACAATCGTAGTTTACAGTTCGCTACTATACCTGGTCAACTACTGGTGCAGCAATATACTTGTCAAATGTCTTGTGAAATGAAACAAATGCAAGTTGCTTTTTCTTTGACGTTTTAGGCTTTTTTTTTTTAAAAAAAAAAAAGAAAAATAATTATTTTTCTGCATAGCTGCAGCGGGTTTTGTACACAACACACGTATGCCTAGATAAATATATTTTTGGGTTTTGCAAGGTGAGGAAAACACATTTTGACCGTTTTCAACTAAGGGAAACCGTTGAATAGCTTTTTTTTTTTTTTTTTTTTTTTCCTTCAGTGGCATTTTCTGTCCATACAAAATGAATCCAAATTTGAAAAACTGACATATACTCTATAGATGCGATCAAGGTAGCTTCTTTGCCTCTATTTGATTAGCGGCTAATAAAAAATTAAAATTTCACTAGTTTACAAAAAAGAATAGTTTCTGGGACCTTATATTATATAGACGCCCACCTTATATTTTACAGCCTATATTTTTATTATTAATAAAACTGCACACTGCGGATGTGAATAAACGAAAGGAAGTTTAACATCTCGTGGTTCGCTTGCATCTGGTTTAAATCAAATAGGAATAATATATTGCTGAATTCAATAATATGTACAGAACTATTGTGGTGTTCACTTTATCGAGGGAAAATTTCTCTCGGCGTAAGAAGAGAGTTAAATTAAAAGCATAGATCTCCATAGGTTATTATGAGATCTATGTTAAAAGTAAAGAAGCTACAAGAAGCTAAATTTCCTTCATTATCGTCACATCCGCAATGTATAGGTTTCTAGACTGTAAAATATTTTCTGTTTATAAACTAGTACTATTTGGTTCTTTAATTAGAGCTAAGTTACCTCGCTCCCATCTGTTGATTATCTGTCATTCTTGCACGTTTATATCTACAGAAAAGAAAAACATTCGAAGACAAAATAACTATTCAGGGAATTGTTTCCTCTTGATGAAAACGGCCAAAATTTATTTTTCTTACCTTGCAAAACCCCAAAAAGATATATTTATATAGGCGTACGTTGTTGCCTTCGAAACCCGACTGGGTCAGCTCTTGTTTATACTTGATATTTTCCGGTTAGCTTTACTTTATCTACTCCAAGAGTGTAAAATTTACAGGAGAAAGGCAATCTTTCTAACGTGTGTGGAAGTGTTGAAACGCAAAATCTAGAGTAGAAGAGCGAAAGGTCCGAGGGCCTATTTACTTGTATCCACATTCAGGATACTCACACAGAGTGAGTGTGAAACGTGACTTGCATCACATACAATAAAAAAAAATAACCTGACTTTACTTAACCCATCTTCACACTCTTGAGATACTGTCTGTGGTTCTTGTGGCGAAAAACGTGTCATCCATAACTGCCGTCATTGGTATTTCTCCGCATGGCGGCAGATTTTGCCTCTTCATCAACTTCGAGTGCGTATTTAACGAAATAATAATAACGTTGATTTTCCTTACATTTTTTGGATTGCGGGTTGTCGCTTGGCGTTTATAGAATTGATGTGTGGATAATTTGGAGCGGAATGAATGGAATATCGAGTACACATGCGGACTGATCCATATTTCTTTCTTTCAGTCTTATTTCATACTTTCAAATACCTTGCAAGCATTACCTTCTGTAATTTTTCCTTTTTTAGATGCTGCGAAAGGCACTTTACCCCTTCCTGACGGCTATTTCATTGCAACCACCTTTTGGTCGTTGTACCCGTAACTTCTTCATGTAATTTCATATTTACTCAACTTTTTTCTTCTAGATTCGATGTACTTTGCTAGCGGGGGTTAGGCTCGTCTGTATGGCTGCAGTTCCGTAGTTGAACACGCTAATATTACTTTTTTATTGCTATATAATAAGATCGAGAGAGATAAAGTGCCGTTTATGTTAACCAAAATGTGAAAGATTATGGGAAAGCTGTAATGTTTGCAACGTGTGTCAGTGTCATAGTTTGAAATAGCTTCTTTTTTTTTTTTTAAGAAAAAACGTAAATACTTGGGCGCAGACAAGTTTTAAGAGCCTTTTCCGGGTTTTAGAAATAAAATGTTAATGGATGTAATTGCAAAGTTGGTATAGACCTCAGTATACGGTATGTCAGTTCTGTGGAATAGGGAGGTTTGGAACGGGCTTGTTCTGTGTGTGTAAGGGGGTAACCTCACTTAATGGTAACTGCCCTGTATTCAAGCGACTTTCCACTGTTCATAGGTGAGATTGAGGAAAATGCGAGAACTACATTTTGGATAGCCTCACTCATCCACCTGGGCAGAGTATGATTTTTTTAAAAAGATCTGTTTAGGCCTTTAGATGATTTTGGCCCAGACCGAATGGGTGATGATGGATGAATTGTGGAATAAAGAAAGTGGAAAAACACTGAGAAAGCTCACGCGCACGGTATTTGCCCACCATAATATCCATATGGGAACACTCCGGGATTGAACCAAGAACCACACATACCAGAGGTGAGCGCTCCACCACAGAGCCACCGTGGCTGAGCAGGATCTCACTTTCCGCTCAATCATCCCAGTGTCACTTGGCCGTCCAGTACACCCACCAATCACCAGACCACAACAGACGGGGTAATCATAGTGCTGGTTATTTTTTAATCCTTTATTTTCCTGAATAGCTCTGTCCTGTGGATAGCAAGTGCTGTAATGGCGTAGAAGGTGCAGTCTTATCAATTAGTAACCGAGCGGCCGTAGCTCAGTTGGTGGAGCTTTGGTTTAGCAATCATAAGGTTCTGGGACCGACCTCATGCAACCGTCCATCCTGATAGTTTTTAAATAACTAGGCCCTGGTCTAGTACCAACATCCTTTCCCTCACCCTATAACGACCTGTACCTGAGATACATCAAGGCCATAAATAAGTTCAAATTTATCAATAGTATACTTCCGCCTCATAGCGGGTATTTCTGTGTTATGAACAGAAATATCACATAATTATTTAAAAAAAGGAATAATCTAGTCTGACTTGAACTAACCCATCTTTGGGTAGAAGCCGAATTTAACCCAGTGTCTCAATCGGTGACCGTGGAGGTTAGGTACTGTTATGTGTCTTTAAACTTTCGTTTATTTGTTTAAAAATACTGTAAAGATACATAATCGCACCTAACCTCCACGTTCTCATGGTCACTAATCAAGGAAAAGTCAGGTTTAACCGAGTACTCAGTTAAACTCGACTTCTACCCATCTTTGCTAGATCTTGGCATTACTTTTATACCTGTCGTGAATTTCTTGTATACGTGTCGTGAATACAAAATACAAAAAGTAGTTGTAGAATATTAATTGTTTAATATTTCTAAGTTGCATGTTATTGTAATATGGTTTGATAAATTCTCAAGGTGTTTGCTTTCCAGTCTGAAGTCTAAAAACGTAGGAAAGTAAAAATGGTAAAAAAAAAAAAAAAGAACAGGCGTGGAATGAGAAATACTTTTTTTTTTTCATTTCTGTTCTCCTGTATTGAATTCAGAAATAAATATATGTGCATTACAATGATGTACAAGCTAACTAATTTTAGAAAATAAACATGGTGCTTCAATAGGTTTTGTGTTATGTGTTCTCAACTCCGTATTATGATTTTTGAGTGCAGTAAAGTACATTTGTGGTGAAAAGTGGGTTTCGCTGTCTTCTCTTTTTAATGTCTCTTAGTAAAAATGTTCGAAATTGAATAATTTGTAATTACCTGATTTCATTGAGTTGCAGGGAATAAATGTAGCAATATTATATATGCATTCAAACATTTCGCATCATTTGCTTATGTATAATTGTAGCATTGCACTGTAGCAATGTAGGAAGTACCTTTATCTTGTAATACCTTTAAATGTTTCTGAAAATGGGAAATAAAGAAGACAGAGACCCGTTCTTAAAGTACTTCATGACACCCAAATTGAAGTTTTCACAGCGATTCTGTGTGTTATATAAGTACGGATTTCGTCACCTTGGAACCAGAAGGTACTGTGTCCACTTTTTGGCAAAATGGAGTTAACACTGCAGTCAAAGACTTCGTAGTGAAGGGCATCAACCCGAAATGTACTATCTCACAAAACGACCTCCAAGTTGTTAGAAATGTAATTAATCTTTACAGATTTTAAATGGAACTTTATTTTTTTTTTCTTCTCAAAAGTAGCTGAAGTGGACATGATACCTTCTGGTTCCAAGGTGAAGATTTGTTCTGTTGACATGTTTTAATTTCAATAGCTTATCATATGATTATCAATGTACGCTTTACAAATATCGGGACGTGAACGGCGCATGGGGGATGTGGAGGTAGCGCTCCATATTTCTTTGACCTACGGTACCAAGTGAGGTAGGGTCGTCAGTCCCACGCTCGACCGCCTTTACCTTCCCAAGGTGCCCAGGAATACCAAGGACACTCCGGTACTCAATTTGAAAGGAGGTTGAGTGCACCTCACAGCGCCAGGCATGGGTACACTATGAGAAAAGTCTCCAGTGTCCTAACCGGGGTTTGAACCTGGTCGCCCGATTCGTAGTCAGACGCGCTACCGTCTGAACCACGGCGACTCATTAATTTCGTAAGTAGATGAGGAAATTTGATGAACCTTGGTATGTCCATTAATATGATTAATACGTCTAGGTGAAAGTATATGCTTCTATTAAAAAAGAAATTGCTATTATATTGGTTGACACATCATATTTTTATTAAATACTAATCTAGTTTGTACTACAATGTGACTGTTGTTAAGGTAAAGGAGGAAATGTTATAACTTGATTTCAAGCAGCCGCCTCTAGGCCTGAAGTGGATATACAATTTCCTGGAGTTCCGCATATCCCTCCCACCTCCCATTAGAAACATCGGGTGCGTTTTTCGATTTGTAATTATGTTGTAAAACAAGTATTTTTATTAACTAAAATTTGGTAGATAAATTTTACCCAGTTAATTTCCTTTCGATCGTTACTTGTGCTGTATCCTGTAATTCAGCTTGAATGGAGACTAGATGGAGTTTTTCCAATAAAGAGTTCTCTTAGCTTTCTTTATTTGTTTACAAATGCGTAAAATTGACGTAGGTTTTGTAACAGACAGGAACTTGGAAGGGCAGCAATTGTATGCACTCTGTAGCTGATAAAAGATCACATCGCTGTTCGGGGCGAAGAAGGTGAAATATGTGCGTAGATTTTAAACGCGATTTAACAAGTAGTTGTGGACCAGTGATGTGAGAATCGAAATTAAATGCTCCATTTGAGAGCCGAAATTTGAACTACTAATGTGGAATGTAACAGCGGCTACAAGAGCGTAAAAGAAACAAACCGTATGTAATATATGGACGTAACGTTAAAATTAGCTAAGCAAAGATTGCTGATCTGAGTCGCACATCGTTCATTGAGTTCACCCAAGACAAGGGTGTAAAGAAACATAATTTTGCATAATCGCATCTAACGTAACTGAATAATCCACGTAACCTAACGGAGCATATCTCATCTAACCTGTGGGTAGTTGAAATAATACATCTGCACATCTTTAGTTATTTTAGACCCCCCTCCCTACTAAACAAAATTAAACAGATGGCCTAACGCCTAGCAAAAATAAGCAAAGCATGAACCCCTGTCCCTTGGGTAATACGTGAATATATCTAATACTAACTTCAACGACCCCTAACATTAGTTAAACGTAATTCATTAGATGTCACATTACTCATATTACCGGGATTTGAAACCGGTTCGAGTCGCTGGTTTGGCGCCTCAACCCACACGACTATCAGGTTTGTATATGGTATTTGGAACAAACAAAACTAATAATTTTCATTACTGTGTTCTTTTGGAGAGTACATAACTCTACAGTTCTGAACATTCGTAAAAACCGGTAGTGTTAAAGCAAAACAATTGGACGTTATTACTAACCCGTCTTCGTTCGCTCTGTATGTATAGAAAGGATCGCGTGTAGATAGTGGAGAAGCACCATAAAATGAGTTTATTATCGCATCTTTAAGCTGTGAGGTAAGGGTGAGGACAAGAACAAATGTAGCGTGAGAATGTGTGACGACCACTTACACTATCTGCACGGGGACGGACGTTACACACAATTAAGACCAATCAGCAGTAAGGTGTTTTTTATATTTAACACAAAGGTTGCAACACTGTTTGCACAGTAGTAGTAATAATAGGTTTGCTACACTGTCAGCTTAGTAACTTCTTTCTGGATATGGTAACATTGGTAACTAATCTCAGTGGATAGAAACATCGATTAGCAACAGGTGTTGCTAGTTTCCGTCGGTGACAGAGTGGCGCTGCTAGTGTCGAAACTCGATACGTCGAATTAACTTGGAGGATACTCATCTTTAAGATTCATTATTGTCATTACCCACATAGCAAAATGACGTCCCAGGGAAATCTGACGGATCTC
>JAGDQP010040449.1:7227-17291 GCA_022664845.1 Lepisma saccharinum | reverse complement strand
ACGTATTTCCAACAGAGATATTGGAAAGAAATCAACAGTGAAACAAGGATTAAACAGTGAAATCTAACATAGATATTGAATAATTTATTTTGTCTTATGTTATATTCACAATAATAATAATAATATAGGGAACGATTCTCCTTTCCTTCCAAAATATTTGCACCACTAGCTCTCGAACGTTGACAGCTGTCATTAATATTTGAAAACTACGGCAATATGCAGAAAACTTCATACTATTTCTATTTATTTCCATTTATTAACTGAACTAGTTTGTTATTTTAATTTCCCAAGATTCATTGCTAATAGCGTAACTCTCAAGAGAACTATTTTTGCAGGAAAGCAAACTATTTAACAGTGAATAAATTATACAGCATACTCACCTAAATAATTATTCTCCAACCAATCAGCGACAGGTAACAGTTCTGCTGGCAAAACAGCAAATGTTTCATTCAATGAATTTATGGGAACAAATGCTAAGGAAATTATCATCCTGGCTTTCAGTGCAAATTCTGGGTCTGATCTCCCCTGCAGGTCAGGGATTCTGATGCTACCTTCTTATTCATGCTCTTTGTCAAGTGAAAGAGGCAGCCAAACTACTAAACGTCATGAAATTAATTCTTCTCGTGCAGCCTGAAATATTGCTACGATACTTCAAAATCCAAAGAGATTGATTCACGTTCAAAAGTAAGCCATTTTGATTAGATAATACTAAAACTTTGGTATGTACGTCGTTGTTTATTTGGGAGCAGACAATATAAAATCGGCAAAATAGCCAGTACGTTCTCCCATTAGAACAATAATTTGCGAAAATATTTCCTTTCAACAGGAAGAGACAATTTCTGCGTGATGTGCAGGAACTTTGCTGTGTTCAAGGTGTTAGTCTAGCTTTTGCCAAATTATTTGTGGAAGTTTTACAAGTTCAGTTATTTTTTTTTTTTTTTTTTTAAGCTTATTCGAAATTTCTAGTGCCTATTTTTGTGACTTCAGTGCCTATTTTCATGTTTTTAGTGCCTAAACATCCGGGTTCTAGTTATGAAATACAATATAACGTATGTAGGTAGGTTAACCTATTTAGATAAACGGTTTTGCGCCCAAATGTCATGGACCCGTAACTGTCTCGTCTACCATTCCTACGATAAAAAGAAAACGAATTTTATGGGCATTATGGCTTAGTCCCATACCGGCCATGCTACGACATTTCATGTAAATATAATCCCACCCCCCCTTTCTTAACAATTTGGAATGCCCCCCTTCCTTCCACTCAAGATCGTTCTACTAATGAAGTGTAACTTTCGGCCATTTATTTGCAACTGTAACTCAGTTGTAAATAGAAAAATTGCTCTCGCGTGCAAAAATTCTAGGACAATGGTTGTTAAATTGCGTGTGACAAGGACAACCTCTCAAAATGGCAGGGGCATGGATTTTAACAGCTAAAAGCGAATCGTGACGGGCCGAAGTTCAGTTACGAGACTGGCCCATATAAAAATAAAGTTTACCAAAGTTTTTAAATCTCAAATTCGTTAATTCTAAAACCAAGTTACACTGATCAATGGAATAAGTATTAAACAAATAAAAAATAAGAAAAAAAATGCAGTTTCAAAACATTACTGACAATTTATAGTAAATTCATGACTACGTTTTTATTTTATATAACCTAAATCTTAATTTCGTCTTTCCTTATGATAGATTAGAGATGCCAAAAATTAGAAAGTAACTGAAGTTATTCCGAAGAACATGCATGGTTAAGTCTTTATTCCATACTTTCATTTTACCTGATCTTCCCCCTCCTCCATTCTCGGCCAACCAATTATATATCAAGAAAATTCACATAAGAGGTTGGGCTTATCCTTACTACACAATTTTTAAAAAGGGTAAACACTGGTACGAGTTCAAAATAACAGACTACTACTGGTAAAAAAGAAAACACAATCTAGGTCTACTGTTATTTTTTTATGACCGTAAAAATAAAAGTGGATTAAATGAAAACGGAACACCCGAAAATGTGGACATCGAATTGTATCTTCTATGAAGTTTAGAATCATTATGAAGAAGTGCTGAGGGTTTTTTTTTTTTTTGTTGTTGTTGTTTCTCTTATTCCACCATGAGATGCGATGTTCGCCAGTAAGGAGGAGCAACGTGGGGTCATTCAGTTTCTAGTGACCGAGAATGCTGGTGTTCGTGAAGTACATCGACGAATGACTGCAATGTATGGAGAACATGCTCTGTCACTGACCCCTGTGCAGGACTGGCACAAACGTTTTCGCGAAGGACGGGAATTACTTCAGAATGATGAGCGCACATTACAGATGAACTGATCCAACGAGTTGACCAGATCATTCGCGAGAAGTCGCATAAAGATTACGGATATTAGTAACCACCATCCTGGTGTGAGTTATGGATCAGTGCAGACTGTCAAAGAAAAACTCAAATATAGGAAACTGAGCGCACAATGGGTGCCACACAACCTCAGAGGATCAGAAGAGCCTCCGGATGGGGTTGTCATTGCAGCATCTTTTGGGTTCTCGTGAGGATGACACTTCTGTTGAGGCTTGTGGCAGGTGATGAATCGTAGTGCTATTATTCCCAACCTGAAAGCAAAATTACAAAGCCAGCAATGGAAACATCTAGGCTCCCCACCACCCAAGAAAAGGAGGTTTCCACAGAGTGGTTGAAAAGTGATGACCTCGCTTTTCGACCTCAAGGACCCCTGTTGATTGATTTCCTCTCACCTGGTGCAACAATTAATGCTGCTCGTTACTACAATATTCTGAAGCGTTTGCGCAATGCAATCAGGTCGAAAAGGCCCACTCCCCTGTCTTCTGGGGAGGTGCTAATGCATGATCACATACGGAAGCGGAAACCCAGACCACGCTGGCACAGTTCGGGTGGACAGTGTTAGAACATCTCCTACAGTCCCGACTTCTCACCGTGCGACTTTCACGTCTTTGGTTCCCTGAAAAAACACTTGCCGCTTTCGGGCAAACTAAGAGGTCTTCGACACTTCACAATTGGTTCAGGTCACAACCACAGGAATTCAATGTTTGATGAAGCAATGGGACGCGAGTATATCAGCCTGTGGAACCATGAGAATTAGGTTTAAATAAACATGGTTCATACCATTTCCTGAACACTATTCCGTTTTCATTTGATCCACCCTTATAAAATCTTTTATATTACTGATCTGCCGCAAACTGAATTTCACTGACTTTTACAGGTACCGGATAACCCTGCATAAAATACAACACACTATCCTCTCTGTATTATGTAATTTATCCTTCTGAGCTGTACTGTAATTCAATGATGGAAAGAAACAAAAGTTTGATTTGTACTGCTGACTAAACTAACTGACTAGAAGTTTCCTTAGTTCTTTCAGATGAAAGCCGGTATGACTCAGAGGTCGTAGCTGCTACCCTCGCCTTACGTCACCGTAAGAGTGCTCCCTGAGGCACGTCATCCCTTAGACATGTAAGAGCTTAGGCCATAGTTATCGTTTGGTATTAGTTTCAAATTAAAAAAAAAAATGCATCCACGACTTAATCACAAATTAGGCGGAAAATATTTCCCAAAGGTCTGAATTTCACGGGAAAGGCTGCGGCAGGAAGGACAATCACTGCATCCAAAAGGAAGAACTAAGCACCTTAATGAGGAGAGCCAATGGGTTAAATGGGTATAAACCTACGCCATGTTCTCAATACGATCTGCAGGAAGACGCTTCTACACTGAAACACGAAATAGGTTAATTCCAACATAGATGGAATTCAAGTGAGATAAAATTCTAATTTCATCATCATCTCACTGATCTCACCCCAATGCAAAGGAGTTACAATTCATCGAAACCGAGCATCAATTGATTCCCCCTAACAACCACTTACGTAAATACAAGTTTTCTACTAATCATTTCCATGTATATTTATTAAAAAGAGGACTGGATCGGTTTAGAGGAATTTTTGACACGAGTGTATATTCTTGTTAATTATTATATTGTCTGTGCTCTGGCAAAGGGGGAGTACACACCAAAAAATAAATAAAAATTAAAAAAAGCTAATTCGGTGTATATCCATAATCTGACAAAACTGCGTAATTATATCTTTAATAGGTGCCCTGGAATTAAAATTTGAGTCATTTACATACAAATCACTGATATGGACATTCTCTGGTGTGCTTACCTATATAAAAAAACAGCGCCTACATACATTTCCCCGAGTACCGACGATATATAAAAGCTCTTGATGGGAGCATTGGATTGCAGTAACAGAATTTTGAAGAAACCGACAATTATTACACTAACACGCATTGAAGATATCCACTTAGAAGAAGAGAGATGAGACCCAATAGCATCGATACCGTACTCCTGGAAGCCAATGGCGTCGAAAATCAGTTCCTAGCGAAAATATGAAACAACTTAATCACGAACTCGTTTGGACTCTACTGTACGTACTTTGCCTGTTTTAACATCTAAATGGTGGGAGTTACTCACAGGGTTCGGGAATCGAAAACAATTATTGACTTCATGGAATCGAAGTCAGCAAAAACACAGTCCGGTTCCTCCTCAACGTACATTTTAGTATAATTCGTTAAAAAATTCCCATAGGAAGATGCCATTCTCAGTAGGCATTAGAGGAAGTGGCGTCTTCGGTTCTGAGTTAATCATTGCTTAAAAGCATATAGATTCATGCATTTATTAAGGACACCTCCAGCGAAGCAACTGTAAACTTATAGCGGTCAGTTGTTGATTTATTGTGAATAATATAACTATATATTTCCAAATTTGCATAATACTGAGGCGATTGAATTGAATTTTTCTTTTGAGATAATTTTAATTTACATTACGGTATAACAATTGTACTACTGAAGCGTCGTCGGTTTGTTTTTTTTTTTTGTTTTTTTACAACAATCGTGCGTTGATTATTAAACGAGTTTTGGTCATCAGGTACAATGTGAGTTACCTCTTCCAATATCTTGTAAGACAATAGCTATATAAAAAGTTTCAAATATTTAACAATTGCTTAAAACTGTGCTAAAAAATAGTGTGAATTAACAGTGATTAAATGCCTTGTACGTTGCGTGCTTTCAATTAATGTACTATTATTTTTTTCCTAATCACAAATACTAGAGTCGGAGTTGGTATTACAAATGGGAGTCGAAGCTTCTGCGTACAGACCTTTGTAATTTGGTTACATGCGTATATATTTACAAACTTGCAGCAGGTACCATATCGGACCTGTCTATCCGAATGGAGCATTTTCAATACCGTCAGTACAATAATATGACAAAACTGACGAAGGTCTTTCCGGAATCTCAAAGTCAACGTCCATTCAAAATCAAACAAGGGTTACGTTGGGCTCGAAGTCAGTGGAATCTAGTACCTCGACAAACACAACTTAGATTAGAATTTTACATTATTGGACATTTAAGGCATCCGCCTAGCTGGATAACCCAAAGGGAGATAATAATTTCTAGAAAAAAAAAAAGAGAGAGAGACACGGTTGCGGCCAAAATTTTAACTCAGAGCATTCGGGCATGAATCTGAAAGAATGGAGAAAACGTTCGGAAAAGTTAGTTCGGGTGAGCAAACTTTCACTAATTAGAAAGAAATGACTGTTTACGTCAACCATCTTGGATGTTACGGACTGCATATAATGTAGCTACGAGTATAATATGAACTTGCCACACAAACATCCAGAAAGGAAACCTTACACAGGGGCATACCACTCTAGCTATGAACTCAAATTTCTTAACAGTAAATTTCACTAAGGATCAAAACATGATTCACAGAAACGCTAGTATCATTAAATATACAATAAAGACTAGCTCCTAAATTTAAATCATGCAAAACCTACACTTACCTTAACTCCCTCTAATATATTGCTTCACCACGATTAACTCCAAAATTTCATAACTGTCTATCTGTAGCAAGCACAATACATCTTCACTGCACTGGTTTCACAATATATAAACCACAGGTCTTTGAAAGTAATTTATCCATTACAGGAACAATAAAAAAAAAAAATCACGATAAATATTTGTCTTGAATATATCAGTTGTTTATAAGCCACTGTTTTCTTTCAATCTTCCCCAACTACTATTTTAATACTGGTTCTTTTTTTTTTAAAAAAAAAAACGTGACGTAGGTATTCCAAAGTTTAATATTATCGTAAAGCAAAACAGAACAATTCAAATTAACTTAAACATGTGTATATAAAAACATCTTATTTTCCTGCAGGATATATTCTGAGAGTTTGCTTGTCTATAGCTAAGCAAGCTTAATGATTATCTTCATTCCCAGGAAGAGAGTATCTCACGTACGGTACTTCGACATCGTTACCGTCTTCGTCGTTGCAGCACAGTTCAAGGACTAAAGCTTTTACATGTGGTTCGATCCTCTTTTTAGACACCTTTCTGACGATTTCTGACAGTGTAAGATCCATTCTCTCCTCTCGTTTTGACCCAGCCATAAAGAACGAATACAGCATGCTAACACCCTGAGAAAGCATGGTGATTTCTAACCTATGCTGAGTTTTAAAATATTCCAGAAACTGCCTTAGCGTCATTTCACCCTGCACTTCAAATCTATCCCACAAGGTCCACTCAATATCATAGTACTTCTGTTTTGGTGCGGCAATCGGTTCAGAAAATCCGAAGAACGGTAACGCCAGGTTTACAAAACCATTCTTGTACGGATCCAACTTCCTATAACCTTGGGCAAGCTTGTATAGTTCCAAACCAACCAAACCAGCTACAACTGAAGTAGTCGTTGCAATTGCGGGGATGATTTTCCCTGCTATTAATTTGCTCTTATGTTTATCTGCTGGAGGTATATTGTAATTTGCTGCCCGAAGATTTGATGCAGCCACAATGTAATCCATATGAAGGTTGGAATCGTCATCCTTTTCAAAGTGAATTGGCGTTACTTTAAGACCATCTAAATTCTTCGCGGTTGGCAGATCTCTTCTCAGAATTTCTAATCTATCATGGTCAATATCATCACGGTTATTAGCAGCCTGAGCTTCAGCATCTGAAACAGCAATTCGAACTCCTGACCGTGGAGTAAATTCAGGAACAACAACATCTCGTACAAATTCTCGAACTTCATCCCTGTTCCTATTTTGAGGAACACCGTAAACCTCGGCTTTTAAGTTTGCTGCTGCAACAATATAGTCCAAATGCAGCGGATCATCGACAGAGAAAACCAACGGATGAGGGCAACGTTTGGGACCAGACCAGAAAGGTTGTCCGCTTGAAGTCAACTGATCAGCAGGAAAATTAAACAGCAACTGAACTATTTGATTCCTAAATTGTTCTTCCCAATGATGTCGAGCCCAAACTACGCAATCTTTCAAATTCTTAGGCCTGTCGTCTATCAATGCTCGCTTCACTGTATCCAAGACTTCTAGAGGTTGAACACCAGGCAGCTTCAAAGTCTTCTCAATAAAATTGGGATCCTTCAAATACTGTTCTGCACTCTCCGCTGCTTGTCTAAATAGGCCTTCAAACATGTCACGAGCCCACGGTAACGTATGTTCAATTGAATTCGGGAAGTTCTTTAGCGTGCATATTGGTATACTTTTCTCGGGTGGATCTTGAGAAGAACTGTATGATTCTGTAAGGTACGGAACCACTACTTGAGTATTTCCTTTGGTACCCAATGTGCCCGACTCTAGTAACGGTTTTCTGTAGTACACACAACGACGATCCATATATATCCTTGCATCAACATTATCTAATGCATTTGCTACTCCATCTAAATCCTCGAAAAACTTATCATCATATGTCTGCTCAGTGTCACTTCCAACTCGATTGACATGAGCAAGTATGTTAAAACCTGGATTCATAGTTTTCACGGCCTTCGCAGCAGTTGTAGACTTGAAATTCTGAACATCCCAAGGTCTAAAGAGAAACTGTCTGTTTAAATTAGATTTTTCAATCAGATCCATATCAGTTACTGTAACATATCCCGTTCCGCATCCAACACCCATCATACTGAAATTTTTCAATAGCTCACACCCAATAGCTCCAGCACCTACTACAAAATATTTCATAGCGCCCAAAGTCTCTTGGAAACAAGAACCGAAAACAGCAACTTGTGAATCGTAACGGGAATTTACGGGTTGACAGCTCTCTACCGTTAAAACAGACGTGTCTTCTGGCAAACATTCCACAGCATCAAAGTACAGCCATTGAAAAATGGGATTAAATTTGCCGCTAGTTGCTTTCATTACTTCATGCGCGACTACTCCACCGATCATTGCATTCATTGGACATAGGCTTCCACTAGCAGTTTTAGCGAATATACCTAAAATATTTTCATCTAATTCATCAACTTTATGTTGGTTATTGGAGTTCACTTCTTTTACTAAGGAAATGAAGTCTAAGGCGTCATCTTCACTCCAAGGTCTTGGAAGCTTTCCCCTTTTCGAGACGTACTCATGAAGAGTTTGAAATGCCAAATGTAACTGGGAAGGACGATCAAATTTAGCAAAATCAGTAATAAGAAATTCTGGTTCACTCATAGATTCTTTCAGAGACTTGAAGTGCAAAATTTTCGGCATTTTTACTTGCGTAACTATTCCTCCCCTTATGTAATCAGAATATCTAGTTGTATCGCCAATACTAAAAGTATAGGGACCCAGAACCTTTATTTTTTTCGGTTCACAACCATTAAGCTCCACCATGCCTTGTACTTCATCGAAAGTAACATAATCCCCATCTTCAAGCCCATGTCTTGAATCATCTAAACATGTGACCACCCCTTCTGCTTCTTTCGAGACACTAGCAATCATTGCAGAAACGGGATTTTCCCCTGTACTATCGATTACCGTAAAGGACTCGCCAAAATCACAAAATACTTGCCCAAACAAGCCTTTGGTATCTGCAATTATCAACGCAATGTCATGTGCCCTTGCAACCTCTGATATTCGTAACTGTTCTTCTAATGAGCTGTTGGTTAAAACTACTACCTTGAACTGTTTGATAAAATCGGGGGTTAATGGCCCTGTAGAAACTTCTGTTGATACGTAGGTATTTAATTCTGCCAAATGACGACTGCATGATTCAGCCCTATTCTTCCCCAGATCTTTCTCGGTTAAATAAAATTGTGAACTCAGATCTGAAAACTGGCAAACTTGCTCATCATGCAAAGTGACTGACCTAACACCACCCAAGATCACATTTTTTGCTACTTCCACGCCAAGTCCACCCAACCCTGATATGAGAATATTGGAAGTTGCCATACGCCGCATGGCATCATGGCCCAACACGTATAACTGTCGTGAATATAATCCTTCGTCAATGTCTCCATTGGGATGAGCTCCATTCTTAGCCATATCAAGAGGTGAAGATGAAACTGAATTGCAATCAGCACAGTTCCCTGTAACTTTCCGCTTCTTGGCAGCTGGGGAAGAATTGGATTTGTCGACCACTGAAGCACTAGACATCTACACGAGAACAAAGAACTTTTGAAGAGTCAAGTTTCAATATAAGAAAAACTCAATTCTACGTTGTTTATGATATATCGTCTAAACTGGAAAGTTAAGGTATCTCACCAACTGTTAATATTTGGGACCCTCTTCATCACTCAACTACAAACTTACAACAATCTAACACCAAAGTCTCACTGCACCCTACATAACTGCTGATGCACTACATTCAACGGGTGATGCAGCGTTTCCGCCAGTACTTCCGATGCACAATAATTCATCGTTCCTTCTTCTCGGAAGAGTGTTTACTGTACCTCTTCATCTCTGACACTTGTACACATTAACCAAGTGTTTACTATCAGTACTAACGCTACACTAGCTCAACAGAAATAATTATAACTAATATGTCACTAAAGATTACAATTGTGAATAGTTACTCTTGGAGAAAATGGAAACACGCTTTATGAATCAGTGTTGCCAACGTATACGTAAACTGATTGTAATTTCGCTGTCATACATACAGAGAGAAGGTTTCGATCAAGATTAGACAGAAAATCGGAATATTTTTATCTGGCAGAAGTTGAAACTATTTTCATGGGAGTGACAAGGGTTTATGAACTTTTACTAGCAGCTAAGAAGCCAATTTGG
>JAGDQP010040448.1:0-13622 GCA_022664845.1 Lepisma saccharinum | reverse complement strand
TATTATTATTATTATTATTATTATTATTATTATTATTATTATTATTAACTACTAGCACTAATAGTATCAGTCAAATGTAGTGAAACTTTCCAACTAGCTTTTAGTGTTACTTGCACCTTAAAGATACACATCGTTACGTATGTACGATGATGTCCCTCGGGAGGCTTTCTCCAGTGGAATGAATCGCAAAGGGAACGGTCAGTGCCTCTGTTCAATGTACTGCCTCGGTGTTCCCATGTCTGCGATCGAAGCTACTAGTCTTTACCAAGCAGTTTTGTTATTGTGTTTTTATCCCTGTGACGTAGGACAGCCAACTACAATTGAATTATTGCTGTTGGATATGCATAGAAATTCAGTCTTGCCCGATTTCGGATTCAACATTTTAAGTTATCTTATTCAACCTTACAAATTCAAAGAGAAATCACATGATGCTATTCTTTCAAGATATTATGTACGTTCTATCAACTAGATTTGAAATACACATGAACGTTCCTTGTTCTTTTCAATTTCAAGTTATTTCGGTTGACACATTACGTTTTGTGAATTCAGTCTTCAATTTTTCATTTCTAGTGCTTTTAGTAAATAATGATATGAGAGATTTTGGGTTCAAAGCTATTCAGTTCTAAATGGTGACAGTGTTCCATGGTCCAGCCGGGATTCTTCACCGAAGTATCGTGACCCGCGCACTGCCCACCCGACCAACGGGGTCACCTTATTCCTTACGCTGAATCTGTTATTCACATAAGCACCTCCATTCCACTAAGAAATGACACACTGTCTCTTTTGGGACAAATAATCTAACTGTTCATTGAATTATTGTTACTCATACTCCTGACAGGTATGTAAACCCACACGACGTTAAAATATCGCTCCGCATGCGGAATATATTTGAAATATGGACATGCGGTAAACGAATTATTGTTACCTATCTAGAAGTATTCCCATTTAGGAAGTGTTTTACCCTACTTTACTTGGAAGAATTTTTGGGAATCTCCTTTTTCCTTTTGGGAATCTCTTCTTGCCCCCTGCTTGTAGGATTTTCAAATATGCATTTTTGGATAGCCCAGGTGTGACTTTTTCTAGTATTTTCTGAACCGCCTATTCTCCGATTTTTCGTTTTCGAAATAATCAGATCTGAAATTCATTTTCCCACGCATTCGGCAGCCTATAGCTCCGAAAGTACTGAATATTTGACATCCGTTTCAATCAACTTTTTCTTAGTTCGATCTCAGGTACTCACCCCTATTTTTGTACGCATTAATGGAACACCCTGTATATCTAATAATTATATTTGTACAACATTTTATTAACTCTAAAATTGTATGAAAGTTCTGTAAAATGAATAGATTTATATTCACGTTTATTATTGTTATTATTAATTATTAGTGAAACAAATTTAGTGCATTTCCGTAAACAAGGAGTCCAATATCATATAATTTCGATAACCCGAACGGATGGTACTATGAATTTGAGCTCGCTAAACGGTTCTCATTTACAGAATGCGGGAAAATGTTGTTCCTTAGAGTACTTTTATATCTTTCGTCCATAGTACATAAACTATAGAACAATGATTAGTAAATACCATAAAGAAACACTAAACGTTTTTCCACGAAGATCCCTTTCCACGAAAAGGAGCCATCGAAATGTATCGTTCTTCCTAATTGAGATGAAACTACGCAGAGCATGAACTTAAACATACCACTCCAAAATTTTAAAACTAAAGGGGGTAAATAATTTAAAATAACCCAATTGTAATTCTATATCAGCATTAAATGTGAATTATACGATCATAAGAATATATAATTAACAATAATTATCAGGTTTCCGAGCTTCAGTTGGTATAGCGTTGTATCCGGATTGAGCGAGTCTAGAGTTCTATTTAAGCGGCCGGCCATCCTCACGTCTCGTGGAAATTTTACTCCGTAGCACTAGGCCAACGCCGGGATGGTACCTTCAAACTACGTTCTAATTGACTTCCTTTCGACATACCTCTCTTATTCCTACAATTGTTTTCTTTCCCCCAATTTCGAAATGAGAGTTGGGTCACTAAACTGAATCAAGACAATAAAGTAATCAATCAGATTCGATACCAATAAAATACACATTTAAAAAAAAATAGTTGCATTTGATTGGGTAGACTAATTTCAAATAAACAAGAGCCACTCTAGAATTTCTAAACAATACGAACTGGTATCAATATTATTTCTCTTGACAACTTACAATTGAAGTGCTTGGAATGAATTTCATGCCTGGCTGTTTAACCCCATTGAGTGTAGAAAGAGATCGAACGAATACTAACAGGGAGCTCATTTAATATTGCTTTCTAATACTGAGATTCAAGCTATACAATATTTACGCTTTTTCTATCATGATAATCGAGGGTAAAACGACTTCATCCTCTAGTGCAAGAACTTACAAGTGCAAACTGACAATATATTTGCTAAATTCAATGATTAATCAGTTCATATTCCCATAAGTGGCCGCTGAACCTTATTGGGCGGCTGTAGGCTACAGCGGCATAGCGTTTGTCCCAAGAGTTCGGAGGTGGCTGATCAGCGAGACGTGAGGGGAGACAACTTCTACGAAATAGGGGCTGGCTATTTCGGGCCATGAAAGGGTCGATAGAACCGCTAAGTTTAATTGATGTCGGGCATGCTCACTAGGCCGAAGACAGCTTCCGCCATCGGACCGTCGTTGAAATTACACTTTTTGCGGAGTCGGGCACTTAGCAGCTAAAAATTGGTTCTTCTTCCGTCCTTATTTCACTATAGTTACCCGATGTCAGCATATGTGTCTCTCCAGTTTCTTCAAGACTAGAACCTCGTAATGGATTTAATATCAAAAGATGCTTTCGTACGATAGTGATGAAAGAGACGTATCGTCCATCACTATCGTAAAGAGTGTAAAAACAGATCACAAGGTTGCAGTTTCGAATCCTTCTGCAGACAAGTGCAAAAATTAAAAACTAGTAAGAAATTAAACTCCATTATACGTAATGGAATAAAGGCAAAATGTAATATCACGATCACATTGTTTTGTAGTACTATTGTTAAAATATTCTTAAATCTATTTGAGGAGTAAACAAGCACAATCTCACATGTCCATTTTTCTTTTTTTTTTTTAGTTTTCAGACATGAATTAAGAGCTTAAGAGCTGCATCGAATAATAGATCCATTTTCTTAAAGAAGTACTTATCCTATCGCAATGTATACTTCCTTCATAAAGCCACTTAGCATGATTTACTACAGATCTTCATTAAGGTCTTAAAAACAAAAAAACAAAAAAAAAAAATATATATAAAAATGGACATGTGAGGTTTTCCTTGTTTGGTCCTCATTTATTAAAACATCAAATTTCTGTATGTATAACGCGTGAGCGGCCCATCGCCCGGCATTGGCAGCAGCTGGGAGAAAGACGGAAGTAGCAATTCAACCGCTAATGGGCAACTCCAGAATAAGTGTAATTGCAACATCAGTTCGATAGTGGTGGTCGCCATATGCCTGATCAAACACACTGAAGGACCAATGTCGGTCCAACGTTGAAATTCTCATGGGGACGTTTCTCTCTGTCATTCCTACATAAATGAGTCCTTCAGTGAGAGAGAGATCCAAAGGAAATAAAGCCTTGATTAATATTTACTTGTCTTCGTCTAACATCAGTCTACAATCTGATGATCACTACGGTATTTGTTATTGGATGAAACATGCAGGATGAAAAAAAAAAAAACACTCGACCGGGATTTGAACCCGCGAACCCACGCGGCGGGGTCAAGATCGCTAATTATTAGGCTACCGAGGCCTCGCGCTTGCAGTGATTGAAACAGATATTTATAAGATGCTTCTAAACGTGATTTCAAGGACTCCTGTCTTGTAACAAAGAAAAGTATTTCCTGCTTCTAAACGTGATTTATAGCATTCTGAGTATATTGCAACAAGTCAGTAAATGTTGAATGATTTTGTTGAAGACGATTGCCTATAAAGCACAGTTTGTTTCGATTAAAGGACGAGGTGCATAACCGATAATGTGTAGCATTTTTTTCTCATAGCAACAAGGGGGAGGATGCAATCCCGCGCAAAACATGCATTTATATTCTTGACAGAAAGTACATTTTAAATTACTCACCATGGGAACGTGGAGGTTAGATAAAATTAGCTACGGTCATGTATCTTTACATTTTTCTCCTTTACGTCATGCCCAGATGAGTGGAGCAGCGGCGGAGAGTGTTCTCCGTACGGGCTCGTATTTAAAAAGTGGCACGTGTCACTATGGCGGAAGGATACAAGATCGATTTTACTCCATATCTCGAAAACCGTAACTCCTATCAAAAATCTAAGCTTGGATTTACCCCCATTATCATGAGGACCCGCAATGGACCCCTAAAATCTCCCTGTACCACCCATTTGGGCTAAAACAGAAAGACACACAGAATGACTGACATACCTTTCTATCATTTGTGAAAAATTTGTGATTCGGTTAAAAAAGTCGTAACTTTTGAACCGCTCCACCGTTTTTTACGTATGATACACCGTTTGAAACGTATTGAAGCGTAGAATAAGATCCAGTAAGTTTCGGCCACCTATATGATATGGGGTCAATGCTATTCTAAAAAATGTGAAATTTTGATATTTTTTTCAAAGCGCCCTAGGGGGTCCCAAGAAGATCCTACCGACCCATTTTTTACCTGTGTCTTAGTATTGGAAATAGTTTTCAAATGTAAGTTCAAGCATCAAAATCGGACTTATACTTCGGTAGATCCGAAACTAACTGTATACTATCTGAGTGCCGCTAACAGTGTCCTTTGCCAGCGTCACTCGAAGAACTGGCGATATTCATAATTCATCAAGAACATCAGGTTTTTTTTTTAATTCTGAGCACAGAGAATTTCAAAACTTCAAAATAAATTAAATATTAACTGAAATCACTCATCCAAAGCTAATTTAAAAATAACCCGAACAGAATGCACGCCGATGCTATTTATATAAGTTTCTCATCTACTTTTAGTATTTTATGACCAAAGTGAGAGGAAAGACACTAAGGATCAAGGAACTGCGTAAATTCGAAAACAATTCCGGTTTATAGGAAACTAGAAGTTGGACAGCAATAATTACTGCGGAATCTAATTACTCCCAACATGTTACATAGTATCGAGTAATATACTAGTAAATCGCCTACTCATATGAAATAATTGGAGATCACCAACGTGGATTTAAGAGAAATATATGGGAATTGTCGCCTTCAGAAAAGTCTTGGATAAGAAATGGGAATACAATTGGACTGTACACCAGCTATTCACTGATTTTAAGAAAGCATATGATTCTATCAAAAGGGAAAAGTTAGAAAGCTAGTCTGGTACTATTTCAAATACCCAACCAAAAAAATGGTTCAACTAGTGACAACGCGTTTCAGCGACCCATTAAGCAGAGCACGGTTAGGAAATAATAAGTCAGATAGTTTCGACATTCGCAACGGATTGAAACAACGTGATGTTTTGTCACCACTAACGTGTAACATTGCGTTAGAATATGTGATTCTGAAAATAAAAGAGGACAGAAAGGGACTAATATTGAATGGCTTGAATCAACTGTTGGTATATGCGGATACTATAGTTTTAACGGGGTACGGTATAGATGCACAACATAGTAACACCGAGGTATTAGTAGAAGCTTGCGATAAGATAAGTCTACAGGTAAACATAGATAAAACATAATTCATGATAACAAATCGAAACAGAGGAAATGAAGCAAATACACACATAACAATTAAGAAAGAGAACACAGAGAAAGTAAACAAATTTAAGTACTTGCGAGCACATGTAACAAGCAAAAAATGAAGTCACGGGAGAAATTAAAAGAGGCTTAGTATCCGGCAAAGCGTGCTTCTATTCAGTCCAGAAACTCCTAACCTCGCTATTATTATCAAGAAAATTGAAGATGAAAATATATACAGAATAGTCTACCGGAAATAGTTTACGGTTGCTAAAGTTGGAGTACGACCCTAACAGATGAACATAAACTACATGTGTTTGCAAATAAGGTTTTGAGAAAGATATACAGATCAAAACGCGACAAAATAACCGGAGAATGAAGGAGAGTACATAATGATTTACTCCACAGACGGTACGGCTCACCTAATGTTGTAAGAATAATGAAATCACGACAACTAAGATAGACAGGCCATGTAGCTCGGATGGTGGAAAAACAAAGAGTATATTCTATACTGGTTCGAAAGCCGGAAGGAAAGAGGTCGTTGGAAAAGCCGAGACGACTTTGGGAGGAAAATAGTAGAAGGAATCTTAGAGAAGTAGGAGTTTGTGATGAAAACTTGGTTGATCTTTCCCACGATATAATTCTATGGCGAACATTTGTTACTGCGGCGATTTACTTGCGAGTTCCGTAAACCTTATAGTAAAAAACTAAGTAAGTGCTAACATTCCCATTAAGAAAACATTTATTTGAGAAAACTGAAAATAGAAAGGTGTGTAAGAGTAAGTTATATTCTTGGTTATCAACCCTTTTTTTTTAACATTAACTAGATATAATAGTAACTACCTTAAAATATTGATAATTAACAAAACAGGTTAGAATTAACAGTTTCAAATGCCAAGGTAACGGTGCTATAATTATTTCTATTAAGTTGGTTTAGAGAACAACGTAATAGAAAGCGAACTGAGGGTTCCCATAGGTTAAAAGGGATATAACGAAACGCGGCAGAAAGATGTTTTCGTACTATTTTAGCTACAAAATGTATTACTTAATACGCCATTTGCACTAAATATTAATAATTATAATAAACGTGTTATATGTTGATGTAAGCCAGGAATGATTATGCACTTCATAAAATAACAATGAAGAATACTCACATTACGAAGATTGTCCAGCTGCGACTCCATGCACGGCTCCCACCCAGATCTTGGATGTCTTCAACAAATGTCCTGCATGTAAACGTAACTCCCGAAAATTATTGTTCTTTAGAACTGCACACACACACTGCAAGCGTATTAAGTTCTTGTTTAATTCACCCATTTGTCCTTAGTGAGTTCCAGTGGCGCCGAAAGGCAGTCTTGGGCCCGGGGCAAGTGAGGTTCAATGAGGCCCTTTCGCAAACACAATCGTGAGCGCAAACTGTTACTATTGGACAGAATATCTTATATTCTGTATTCCGAGCCACGCCGGAAAACTGGGGACCCCACGGGTCTCACTTACCAAGACAAATATATTCTCGCTCACTCGCGTTAGCCTATACAAGGAATGGTTATTCAGATGGTGGAGTCATTTTTATGAGCCACTACAGTTACGCGCACAAGTAAGAGTCCTGAAACGGCATAGTAATTGCGTCACCGACCACCGCTCTATTAATTAAACTTAACAAAACATGGTTCATTTGTGTCAGTGACCGGCAGGGGCCCTTGAGCAGGTGGAGTCCGGAACGCTAGCTAGCCCCCTGACACCGCCACTGGTGAGTTCATTAGAGAACATACGCACTCCGACAGAGAGAAACACACGATTCGGCTGTGGAACGAATAGTCGAAAATCTCGATTCATCACACTATAGGTAATCTAAATCCTTCAATAATTTTAAATCCATCTTCAACCAAAACCACTGTAGTTTAGTGTCTATCCGATTTTTTCACTTAGGTGGGCACGCACTATCACTGACTAAAATCCGCACACACTTACGAGTACCAATATCAAAGAAGTGGTCAGCAAGCCCCCATATATATATCCTTGAGCGGATGACGTAATTGGCTTCCTCAACTGTCATCTAAGGGACGCTCAATATCTTCACCAATAGCATTCATCTTTTCAAAAGTAACCAACCAAAACTGTTACTTCATACGTATAGAGCAAACATTGTTTTCCATCACATGATATAACATGGCTCTTATCCCGCGATGCCAGAAGCTGCGTCACATCACGTTTACTTGACCTTTAACTCTTGGAGACGTGTATCACGAAGAAAATAAAACGAGTACGCCTTCTAAAGCTTCCAGAAAGTCTTTACAACGATATCTATGCTGTAAAATGCATTTTATGACTTATATTTCCAAGAAGCTGAGTATTATTAACTGAAGATACTATTTGATTGCCTATTTTAAAACTAGTTTTCCTTCATCAATGTACTATTTTAATAGATTGTTATCTGGATTAACGGTCATCATAGTGCACATCAAATAAATCGAACGAGAAACACAAATTTGTCTTTGAAGTCAATATCAACAGGAAAGTGCCCTTCAGTACGTTGCCAAAGAACATACTTTCCTTTTTTAAATAAATCATTCCAAATGACAAAAGCATGTGCTGTGTTTACAGGTAAACTTGTTCCGTACCAGCACTTGAAAATATGCCCCTTTCACTTACAGCATTTAATTATATCCCAGAGAGTCCAGGTCAATTCTCACTGGATGCCAGGAATATTTCAGGATCTTCCTATTCTTCATATGGAATGCGCTAATATAAGCTTTGGGTATTTCAAAAAATATTCATATTTTACTAAATATACTTTGTCTTTAAATAAATTCTATAATCTTATTTACTATAATGTTCAAATACGTGCACTATTATTATTATATTCATGAATATTTGTGTTGAAATAGCTTCCCCATATACCATGAATATCCCTTCATAATGCCAAGCATATTCCGAGTACTGTAGTAATATTTCCATAATTTTGAAAGATGAAATATTTTTCGAATATATAGTGCTGTGTGGGACTTCCCAATTTAGAGCTACTGATCTCATACCAGGTGCCTTCCAAAGTGCCAGAAATGGGAATGAAGACCATATATGGTGGGTACTGAAAGTATTCCGGGGAGGACCAAAGCCAGTAGTGTTGTCTTGCAGTTAGTGAACTTCTACAAAGGCAAAGGGAAGATAACTAACTTTATGGCTTATGGAACTCGCAAATTCATAGCCGCAGTAACAAACGTTCGCCATTGGATTCTATCCTGGGCACTATCAAGACAGTTTTCATTACGAACACCTACTTCTCGAAGATCTCTTCTAATATTGTCCTCCCAACGACTTCTCAGTCTTCCCAATGGTCTCCTTCCATCCGGCCTTCCAACCAGGATAGAATATAATTTTCGTTTTCCCCTCATCCGAGCTAAATAGCCTGCCCACCTTAGTAATCGCGATTTCATTATTTTTACAACATCTGGTGAATCGTACAGTCCGTGGATTTTTTCATTATGCAGTCTCCTCCACTCTCCAGTCATCTCGTCCCGTTTCGGCCCGTATATCTTTCTCAAGATCTTATTTTCAAACACACGTAATTTATGTTCATCTGTTCATCTGCTAGGGTTGTACTCCAACTTTCGCAACCGTAAAGTATTACCTGCAGAATAACCCTTCTGCATATTTTCAATTCCAATTTTCTTGATATTAGTCGCGATGTTAGAAGATTTTGGACTGAATAGAAACACGCTTTCCCCGATACTAAACGACTTTTTATTTCTTCCGTGACCTCATTTTTGCTTGTTACTTATGGTCCCAAGTATTTAAATTTGTTTACTTTCTTTATGACCTCATCCCTAATTATTATGTTTTTATTACCTTCATTAAAAAAATCATGGTGAAGGGAAGCAGTCTCACCATTACCAACCTGAGGCTGCAGTTGGACAGAGGTAGACAAAGGACGACATCGTTGATGTTTTCCTTTACTGCGACAGCGTAGAGCTGACAACTTCACGCCCCAAAGCAAGATCAAGATAATGGTAAAAAATTGTTTAATAGTTTCTCCTAGGGTAAAATATTCTAATTTATTCAAATTTAGTCCTCTATTCAGACCTCCGAGCGAGGACTACCTCAGGGAACTCTAAGAAGAGGGTCAAGGAATTTCTTACAATAGGAACGTGAAACCTACAAATTTTATATCAGACCGGCGCTCTTCAGATGGTAGTACGCGAGACTGAAAAGTTCAGGACGGACATTCTAGGGGTACAATAAGCCCAGTGGAAGGTTCAAGATAGTATTGGACAGGATAATACACTTTCCACCACGGAGAAACTCTGTTACACCATTTTGGAAAAGGATTTCTCATTCATAACAGTATTCTTCTGGCGGTTCAGAATATAGCATTCATGAACGAAAAACTATTCAAGATTGCGACACTCGCCCGATGGTGCAACACGGTTACAATAAAAGTCTATTGCCCGAGCAAGGAAGCTGGTGCTGACGACGCAGATAGCATGTTACGATAAGCTGGATGGGTTACTTCACTTTTCCCCAAGTATAATTCGAAAATTGTATTGGGGGATTTCAACGTAAAATTAGGCAGGAAAGAAAGATTCATTAATAGCAAATTAAGAAAACTTTTAAAAAATTTGAAAAAGTCGCCATCTTGGATTCAAAATGGCCCCCAACCCTAACATTTTAAAGAAAACACAGCCTAAACGGCTGGCGCTAGAATAACGAAATTTAGTTTAACAGTACAATATTATTAGTAGATTATGAAAATATTACAAAATATCTCTAAAGACGCCATCTTGGATCCAAAATGGCGGACGTCATAAATCCATTTTCTACACTCCTTGAGCCAGAGATACGAAATTTGGCATAATGATGTATTATCAAAAGTTGTTTAGGAAAACAACAACGTTTTAAAAAAGTCACCATCTTTAATTCAAAATGGCAGCTCAAATACTATTTTTCACATCGTTCGAGATAGAGAAATGACATTTGGTATGACAGTGTATCATCACGATTATGTCACTAAAATATAAGAAAACGTTAACAATGTGTCCATCTTTTATCCAAAATGCCCGCCTAAGCCCCACTTTATAACGACTGAAGCAAGAGAAACGAAATTTGGTATGAAAGTCTACCATTACGAGTAGGTTAGAATACATTCGGCTCGTCTCCCCTACTAGGGTGCAGTTCCCAGCGAAAGCCTGATTGCGATAAAGGGGTGCGCCCCAGCGAGGCCATCTTGGAATCCTGGAGGCAGCGCCCCAATGAGGCGAAGCGAGCATATAAATTACACAAGTGTAAAAAGCTGCGAAATACGAGCAAAAGCACCAGAGGTGCAAAATGTCCAGTCAACTCCTTCAACCTTAAAAAATGGTGAAATGGAATATGGATGAGCCTAGTTCCTCACGCCAATTTCCAATACTCCTGCTTGTCCCACCAAGTTTTACTCGTCACAAACGTTAGCACTGCCAGGAGCATGTCATAAGGGCAGAATGTGGAAGTTTCCCTATTCGGACGCAGCGCTCTGGAGTATGAGGGAATATCTGCATCATGGGGCGCAGTGACCTGCAGAATCTGGTTGTGATAAAAGGACGCAGTTCCTCCAAACTCCTCAAGTTCGATGCGCGGCCTACCGTGGTATTCTTTTCGCAGCGACGCGAGCGAATCGAGGGGAGTATCAACACGCACGGCAGTGCATGCAGCCGAGTTCCGCGTGTCACAAAACGTCAGCATGCTATACAGGAACAAGAGTTTATTGCGAAATCAGCGATTCTGAGGTTCTGTAAGAAAAAAGATGTTAAAAAATGGAATATGAAATTTCGAAGTATGACGGTATATCATCACTAGTAGATTACAAAATATCTGCAAAGACATCATTTAGAATCCAAAACGGCTGACTTCATAATCCGTTTTCCAGACCGTTTGAACTAGAGATACGAAATTTGGCATAAAGGTGTATTAACAAGAGTAGTTTAGGAATAATTTACATTTTTGAAAAAGTTGTTAACTTGGATCAAACTGGCCGCACAAAAAACTTTTTCCACACCATTCGAGCTAGAGAAACGAAATTTGGTATGAAGGTGTACCATCACGAAAATGCTTCAATAAATCGATCAAACAACCGCTATGAGGGTGAAGCCCCCGAGGAGATATGGGAAAACGTCTGCACAGCATGGGGCGTTGTCCCCAGGAAGTCTGATTACAATAAAGGGGGCGTAGCCCTAAACATTTGAAGTTGAGGCGCACACGGAATTCTGGGGCAGCACACCCAGCGAGGTGAATCCAGTATATATACGACTCGGTCGCGACCTACAAAAAGATGTGAAATCCGAACAAAAACACCAGAGGTGCAAAAAGTGCAGCCAAGTTCTTTAGCCCTAAAAAGGTGTGAAATGGGAGACGGATGAACCAAGTTCCTTGGTGACAGCATGTAAGAGGAACAAAGGATCTTGGCGCGAGCTGGCAAAGCCTTAGAGTTGGTGGCGGTGGACGTAGTGAGATTTAATATCCCCACCACCCTTATAGCTTGAGGATCATGAACCTTGCCACCTCGCGCGAAGTTCCACCTCGCGCGAAGTTCCTTTGTTCCTCTTACATGCTGCCACCAAGGAACTTGGCTCGTCCGTCTCCCATTTCACACCTTTTTAGGGCTAAAGAACTTGGCTGCACTTTTTGCACCCCTGGTGT
The DNA here is from genome assembly GCA_022664845.1 of Lepisma saccharinum. Taxonomy (NCBI): domain Eukaryota; kingdom Metazoa; phylum Arthropoda; class Insecta; order Zygentoma; family Lepismatidae; genus Lepisma; species Lepisma saccharinum. Next base: position 1,248 of record JAGDQP010040448.1, on the reverse strand, counting down.
TTTTGTTCGGATACTACTTAGTATAGTGACGCCGCTTCACGGCATTTCTCTGAAGTAAAGTGTTTGCTGGGCCGATTCGGCCATGTAGCCCTTATAACTGGGTTTGACGTATGGGGTAAAGGTGTTGATAATTAAGGGTACTCAACAAGTTCATATATTACAACAATGTTGATCTATATATTGAGATAGCCTCATGCACGTAGAGACCCTACATAGTAAGCGTGCAATCAACCGTGGAATATTTGTATGTCTTTTATTGTATTTGGTATATGAGACATTGACTCGGAATTTCGGCATCGATTTCTACTTCTACTACGGTGAGTTTGAAATTTACTTGATATGTGACAAAGTAACTTCGTGTATCCTAAGAGAGAATTTGAGCGTCGGAGGTAAGAATAGCATTGTGGGTATCTACGAGATTGCTTTAGAATCGTTTATTGATTTGTATTTCAATTACGTGTATTTTTGTTTCATCGTGTTATTTTATTTTGTAGTTTTTGTTGCGAGACATAATAAGAGTATTACATTTAACCTCAGTAAGCTTGTATGCATAATATTCATCAGTGTAGAAAAGAACGATTGGAATTCGTGTCGTTTCTTATATAGAAAGTCTTATTGACATATGCTGACTTTCGTAACCACGAGGTGCTTAAGATCGTTATTCGGTTGTTTCCCGGATATTAGTTATAGGAATTTGTGCTTTAGATTCTAAGTTTGTTTTCAAGTAACTACGTGAGTTTTCTGGTAAGAATTTACAATCAGTTGAAGCTTAGGGTGACCGGTGTAATCGAAAGTGAAACTTCCTCACAATCATGTGGCGATCCGGCATCGAGCAGCCATTTTGTGTTCTTCGTGACCACATGATTTATATTTCCTGGATCAAGTTTGATTGCAGTAGTCCATTCATTACCTATTGTCAAGGAATTATTGCTCTCTCTATGAAGTAATTCCTGTAGGCAATACTTTATTAACGTATACAGGAAATTATTTCATAGTAAATGTAAATGTGTTCGTTAATAAATGTATTCGGTTATTTCATTATTTGAGTGTTTTCGTTAATATACATGTAATTTTGTACAGATGGAGTATCTGCCCACATATTGTAACCTTACTGAGAAATGGAAAAAGGTAGTCACGGGGAGAAGTCATGTTATAAGCAAGTTGCTTGGATCGAGACTTTGTCAGCCAGTGACGTCATCGAAAGAAAATTCTGTGCTCCTGATCATTTTGTAGGATCGTTGTATTCCC
>JAGDQP010040447.1:4362-17291 GCA_022664845.1 Lepisma saccharinum | reverse complement strand
ATAATCTCGATTCAAGTATCGATATTTTCGGATCTAAAATCACTTTCCATCGAACGCTAAATACCAATATCTGAGTTATTCCTCTTGTGTATTAGAATCGTCATGTTATTGTTTCTGTGTTATGTGTTGTTCAAAATTTAATTTCATGTTATTTAGTTTGTAGTAATGTTATTTAGTTTGTTGTAATGTTATTTAGTTTCTGTGTAAAATGGCAACTTCAGCTGTATCTGAAACTTAATAATACATAAATAAATAATATTTTCCCTTTTGTTTCTATTGGGATATCATATTGTTTTTATTGTAGAAGAAAAATATGTTTACACTTTCAATATTCTACTCACTTTCTGTAATTAGTAGCGACAATATTCCTTCTGGGTCTCTTTTAAAATTAATGGTAGTGTCATTGCATTGCGAAGGAAAAATGTGTGTGCAAATTTCACTTCAGACTAATTTTATATATTTTCCATTTCATATCTCTTCTTGTTTAAAACTAGATGTAAACAACGATTTGCATTCTAGAATTTTATTTTTTACTTTTAGTTATTCAAAAACCTTTTTTAGTTAATGGAAACCGCATAAATGCACCACATAACGTAATTCCTATGCATTATTTTTCTGCTTCCATGTGTGTGTACATTTTACACGTATATGTGTATGTTATCCCAATGGTAGGGCGAAATGCGCACTTTATATATAGAGTTCAGGTTGAAGCACTGTTACTGTCTTTGAATAACTTATGATTCATCTCTATTTTTGAATAAACAAAAGTTTAAGGTATATCAAATATAAGTATTATGTTCCTGCATTCCCTAATCTTGGTGCCAAGTTCCATTAAAGTTTAACCTGCACATTTCCCCCCAAATCAGTATGTATGGCAACAAGGACATCTGCACGAAGTAGTTTCACGTTACTAAAGCTAATAAAAAATATATTCTGTTAAACATAGTCAAATCGAACGACGAACTCTTCTACCCATTTATCAAACAACATGCTCACCCACTGACGGATATTCTTGATGCCAACCTACCTGCTTGTCGAACCATCTTTCGACAATGTTACAAAATCTACTAAATGTATTTGAAAAAAACAATTGTGAAATTCTGTGAGACATGTGACTCCAACACAAGTAGACACGAATCAGGGTTCTTTCTTCAACAAGACGGTGTCCCACCCCATTATGGATTAGACGTACATGGATGAACAATATCTGGCCGTCTTGGACCCATTAAATAAATGGCTTTGGCATTCCTTGGAATTCATACCCCTAGACTTTCGTACCCATTCCGTAAAGTTACATGGTTGATTAGAACGAAAATAACATTTGTGCACAAATACCAGATTATGTCATTATGCCAGAAATACTAGATTATGTTAAAAGTTAATTATTTATAATAAATAAAATATCTTATACACATACATGTTTATTGCAGTTCTACGCATTAAATCAGAATAAATGAAATATCTTTCCATTTTTAGTGGACACTTTATGGTAACTTTTATTCGATGACGAAACGTTCTTGTGCGATAGTGGAGAAGGATGTAATTGTGAAATCTGCGTTAAATTCTGGGATTTTTCTCTCCTTTATGTATTCTTCCAAAACCTAATAATAAACCGTCAAAGTACAGAAATTTTGGAGTTTGAATAGCTTCCGTATTTATTAACAATTCATATCTTAAAAATTCGAACTGTTCTCGAATCGACCTTAAGTTCCACGACCCTTTCAATTGCATACATTTTTTAATCATAAGATACAAACAAAATACAGAAATTTTGAAACTATCATTACATCTATTTATTAATGTTCTTAAAACTTCATAGTTCTGGAAATTACGTTAAATACAAAGTTCGTTTTACATGATAAATAGTTTCAAAAACCCGAAAATAAGACCCCCAAAATTATGAGTTCACTTTTCATAATCCTAAAGGCCTCTTGAATTATAAAAGATGCATTCCAGAAGAAACACCCCAACATTTCACGAAGCAAAAACTACGTTTCATAAAACACTGAAATAATGAAGTAGTCAAGTTAAAAGGAAGACATACGAATCATCGTAATGTATAATGGATGCCTCAACTTTGATATCAAACCAACACAATAGTTAGACCTTGCTGAGCATTCAATACTGTCTCTTCACCTACGACAGTTACAGGCACCGTAACATTCTCTGCGAACAAGTCTTTAGTCAACATAATATAAACAGTGTAGGACAATTTGAGTGATACTTCTGTGTGCACATAAAGAACTCGAAAAGTATTAGTATTTTCAGATACCGAAAAATGCACCACTGTTTGAATCCTATCTACTCATAATTCTATTCTGAACTCACACAACAGAAAACGACCAACACTAAGCTAAAATGTTTAGTTCCTATTTGCTCTTAAGCGGCCTGCAGTAGCCTTTGAAAATATGATATGTTTATGAGTATGAAGTTCACTGTTAGATGCATATGTTAGTCACATGACTTAGTATAACGAAATAGAGAATTTATTTTCCAAATGCAAAACTGCTGAGAAATGAACTGGTTACCTTCTTAGCTTTACAACCACCACGAAGAGTGTGGTATTCTATTAGTGTTACCGATTTCCAGTCTCTATTTCTGGGATTCTGAAACAATAAACCTTGGAGCTAAACTACGGAATTGAAAATATACGCACGTATAGCTTGAGAGTAAAGCTAAAGAAAACCTCGAGCTTACTGTAAAGAAGAACGACACATTACACACCAAAGAACCTCAAGATTTTATGGAATTCTCAATTATACTTTTGGCACGTTCCAACTGAGAAAAGTTTGCCTGTTAACACCGAAAAAAGAGATATGTCTTTCTATATGAAACGCTTAGAAAACTTTAATAGTTTACGAGTTGGCAGTCATAATCTGGAATTTCTCCTTCGCGCCACCCCGCCCGTTCTGTCCCCTTCCTGTCTGTTCCTTCCACCTCTGCTTAAAAACCCTTTTCTCTCATTGCTCGAGTGAAATTGACTCGTTCCATACGCACGCACACACTTACTCAGTCTCTCCTCATTTTCCAAAATCCCACCCCCTTCCTATTCCCTGGTGTAATTAGAGGATTCCCAGCCTCAAACTAGTCTCTCTCGCTCTCTCTCTCTTTCTGCCCTCTCGCTTCCTTCCGATCCTTTCTCGACTGCTGTTCTTTCACCCTCGTGCATCCATTCTCCCCCGACCTGAACCTACAGAGTGTGTGGACATGACCACTTTCAGCAACCGGACTGAAATTCATTCTTTGTTCCCCTTTTGCCTGGACAAATCCTCCTCCTGCTGCTGCCCCGCGTTTCACTTTGCTTCTCCACCTTTTCGTTTCCTGGTCGACTGTAATTACAGGTCGGTTGCCACCTCTGTACCCCCCTCTCTCTTCAGGGAACGGGGTGGAGAGAGAGACAGAGGTAATAGTAATATGGTAGCAGTGCGTTGTCCATCTTCTGAGAGCCAAGCTTACTAGTGCTTTTGCCTTCATCCCTGCCTCCGCCTCTACCTATCGATTGAAATGAATGACAAAAGGTAGGAGGGGGTTTGGATCTCTAACCAGCTTTCACCAGAACACTCACTCGCTCAGTACTACTGACTCAGCCTGAGCTAGCCACCTTTTTTGCGTAATCATCAAAGTCGCAGTATGTAATATGCGGGACTCTTCTATGAGGACAACAAAAAGTACAGAGAAGGGGGAATTCAGATAGCTTATTTCGTGTGGTGCGTGAGGTGGAATAGACATGATGGAAATGTCTAATACTGAACGGGGTTTTGGACGTTGATGCCTTCAGGGAACAAATCCTTTTGACACAGAGCATACATTCCAAGCTTCCAACAAAAATTTCATCATTAACTTAATGATGATTAATAGCTCGTTTAAGACTTTTGTTCTCTTGTTCAAGAAATAGAACTTACTTATTTCCACCCAGAACTCGGTCTAATAGCAAAGGCAGCACATTTCGGATTACCACTGAGGATATAAGAGCATCCAAACAGAGAATTTCTAGGATTTTTCTCACTACTAGTTGTGCTCCAGACATGACTGACTTGAAATATAGATTGTCTGTACAATAGAATAAATTAATTTAGTAAGACTCTTCTTTGTACTTCCTTAGGGACTTAAGGATTACGAAGATTATTCGAGATATTCAATTAAAAATTTCGAATAATATTCGATGGTAGTAGAAGCTGTAGTCCCGCGTAACGAATGACATGTTCTCATAGCTAAAAAGTCTTCTTTCCCCTAACACACCCGTTAAGTTTCTTCCATACGGCTACTACGCCATCAGTACTATTATACCGGAGTAGCAAATGCAGTGTGTATCCAGTGAATGCCAAACCTTACCACTAGGGAACACTTGATATTGTTGAGTTATGCAACTATGCTTTAGATTTTGAAGTAGCTTCAAGTTGTATTTAAATGCTGTTAACTGTAATGTATCGTTCTTGTCAGAATTCGGAGCTACACATTTTGATAATGCTATTATTTGATTTGGTAATGCTAGTATTTGTTGTATCTTATCTATAAAATGAAATATTGTACTGATTTCAGATGTCTACCATAGTTAATACCCATGCAGATGTCTCCGGATCCATTTGAACACAGGATAAAATACGTATACGATTATTGGATATACAAAATGAATGGTGCTCAGATGAATTGGTTTCTGCGGTAGATGCTAGATATACTAGCAGCTGGTAGTAGAGGACATTATGAAGTAAAGCCAGGTGTGTATCTATAGCTAATCATTAAGATTTCCATGTTGTCAGCCGACAACGAAAGGCCTACCTAAAAAAAAAGGTAACCTGGAATATTAACTTCATAAATTAAACAAAACAAAACTGACCGGCGTGACATCCTCTTTAGGGCCCTGGCCTGTCGGAAGGCAAATAAAGCATTACTGGGGTAGTGTACAGTCTCTTCGTAGTCGTTTATCTTACTTTCATGACTCCAGTCCGCTACTCCTTTATTCAAGTAACTCCCTAATTGTTCTCATGATGCTGGGTCAATACAAAAATTTTAAGGCCCCACCGGGAATCGATCTTGGGATCACCCGCACTGAAGGCGAGACTGTTACCGACTAGGCCACGCATTAACATTCACTTGGACAATATTTAAGCAGTGTTTCTCTACTGACTGTCTTATATCTTCTAATATTAACTAACAGTACATATTTGCATACCAACAATTCCCAATTAGATTCAGTTATTTCAATAAGTGAATCCGTTACGCCCAATTACATTCCGCGTTGCCATTAATATTTAGCACTGGGGCATACCAATTACATCTTAGATTATGCACTTGAACATTTAATCTGAGATACAAGTTTTGAAGCATCTAACTTTCTGTGTATAATAACGAATAAAATGAACTACTTGACCCTCCTGCTAAGTTAAAGGAAGGTACAACACATCAGAGGCTTTGCAAGATAAATGTGAGATGGTACTTTCTTTGTGCCTGGCTAAACACAGAAGAAGCGGTGATAAAGGAGAATAAGGAAAACTAGCTAGGTTCAAGCACTGAAGTAAGAATAAACGCATTTGTTTTTCGATGCGACTCATAGAAAACTATTAAATTAATTTACAGTACACAGAAAAAGATCTGGAGTTTACAAAAATTAATTCACAAAAAAAATCTACCATTTACGAAGCTAAACAAAACTCGAGCAGAGTTCGCTTCTAAATTCAATTTGCTTCCACGAAATACATACTATTTATATTGCTGAGATTTATTTGCTTTTCATGTCTTTAAGATTGCCAGGCTCTTACTAAAATAAAAGGACAATTGTAAGGACTTTCACGACAAGTACTAGAAGAAGAAATGTCATTATGTTTTTTTTTATTAGGAGCCCTTTCTATACATTTTCTTTACTTTTTTTCGCAAATTATAAATATGAAATAAGTAAAATGAAGGAGAGACATTTCTCCTACGATATGCGCTAAAAGGAGATATCATTCCAGCATTCAGCTACTGGACAAAATGTCATAGTGCGATATTAATAAAAATAGGAAGAAAGCGTGAATATGACAGCTGCAATGATATCTTGATATCAAAACATACCGTGTGTGTATAAACCGGTAAATTCATCTTTATAGTTCTGAAACTACACAAGAAAATATTGAATAGGAAAGGCAAACCCTGAGTAGTACTGTAGCTAAATAAATAAAAAAAACTTTAAAACAAATCTCCTTCAAAAAGGCACTAAGTAAAAAATAATAAATAATACTTTTTTCTCGATCTTCTGGAATTTGGCTCAAAATTAATAGAGCTTAACAAACCACATACAAATAACCATTCTACTATTGTACCAGCTTCAACAAGATTCTAACACATTTAGTAAATATGTTTCGTTAATGCTATGTTCATTTTTAACAGTATTTTAGTTCATTTTGAAGGCGGTTTCATTTGCCTTTTACTTACTGTATTATAAAATCTTCTTTAGGGACCACCATAACAACAGAGATGATGTGTAAGTTACATAAGAAGAAAGAATATATCAGAGTCTATTCATTCAATAGTTACATGTAGAAAAAAAAGTTCTCATGTAATTATTTTTCTACACTGTACCTAACTGTATCCCCCTAGTTTTCAGAGGCAGTGTCGGGCACAGGGGTTCATATTTTACCATCGTGTTCGTTTCTATTAATCTGTTCCCTCCCAAGAACTGGGAGGCAAAGAACCGCCTCTTGAAACCTAAGCCTGGGTTCACCACTACCTCCTACATTTTGTACCCACAATTCCATTGAATGTACAGCCAATAATTATAGGTACACAACCTATTCACGACATGACATGAATTAATGGGTACAGCAGAAGTTGTGAAAAAAGAAAGGTATTATGGGTACAGTGAAGTCGTACCCAAGAGGGTACCCATGATAATAAAAGAAGGGAAATGGCACCCATGAAAACATCAACCATCAGAGTGTGTGTCTGATAAGGTAAAGTCGCTAGTTAGTTTGTGCAACTAGTACACGTGTTTCGTTTTTAATTACAACGTATTGCCTTGCTCAGCAATTATTTTCTTTTCACTTAAGTATATAAAGGAAAGCTTTGCCATGGAAAGTATCAATTTTCTGAACAGGACGCTGAACAGGAATAATCCACGCGCGAATGACAGTTTAACACACGTGCACCATCAATATAACTTAGAAACCAGTGTTTGCAAGCAGTGACCGTGACTAAGTGATCAAGATGTCGGCTTGTTAAGTAAAAGAACCTGAGTTCGAATCTCGGCGGGGGTTAAGTGAGTTTTTTTTTTAATTTCTATCTGTTTACATTTGTTATTAATAATTCCTTTCTTGGATTTCTCGTAGGCAATCACGGGTTAGTCGAGGTTAGATGCGGTCCCGTACCTTTACACTTTCGTTTCTTTCTTTCGACAGTGTGGATTACTGGCGCGACTGGGACGTTAAAATTAAAGAGGTTTTGTTCCTATGAAATATATTTGTACCCAAGAAATCAAAGCCACGTGGCAGATTTTAACTCTTAGGTACTAGGTATCTGTTACAACTAATGGGTACAAAAGGTCCGTTTTCTACCTTTGAATAGTGGGTACTGTATTTAGAGTGTACCTTATTTCAAATGTAGTCAAACATACTGCAAACTCACGACCACGGAAACGTCCTCTACAAAATACAAAGTTTCATACAAGCTGATTTATCCATTCAAAACTTAGGTCCGAACAAAACTGGTGCATGTATTCAAAACTTATGTACGAATAAACTTTGTGCATGCATTTAAAATTTGTCCGGACTAAATTGGTGCATTTATTCAAAACTTATGTCCTGACAATACTGGTACATTCATTCAAAACTTATGTCCAGACAAAAAATTAAAAAGTGACATACACACCCAACTTTCTCTCTTCTTGAGGTGGGTTAAAAAGGAAAACAAAGCTAGTGAATTTATTCTTAATGGCTACGCGTATGCAGAAGGAAGCAATTTAAGCCATGGTTGACAGGAAAACGAAAGGAAGAAGATGTACGCAACATTTAGACAGTATTAAAAGAAGGAAAATTGTACTCTAATGCTTTAACAACTTTTGCGCTTTTCATGCAGTGTTCTTGCTTCACAGTTGCCGTACAGACCAATTCGTCTTGCTCTAAATCAGAAAGTCGTTTGAGAAATGTAAATTCTTCCTTTGTCCGTCAGTCTGTTCATAAGTTTCATCTCGGGAATTACTAGGATTATAAAGATAGTTGAGAATTTTTAAGAAAGGTCTCGGCGCGAAGAGGTCAAAGCCGTACAGACCATGTCTCTCCCTCCGTCCAACAAATTTCAAGTCAGAAACTACTGGGACTAGAAAGGTGGTTACTATATTATGAAGGGACACTCGGAGCCTTAGCAAATGTTAGTACGAAAAAAACACAAATGGACACTGCGATGTTACTTTCGATATCACATACCAACGCCCATTGTAAGTTGAAATATCTAGCTCATCTAAGGACTCGGCATGTGACGGTCATTTTCCACATTTCAATATAACAGGCTATATAAGAGCTGAGAAAGAGCGAAATGGAAACATTTCTGTTTATTTTTTAATGAATCAGCTGTACAGGTACAGAGAACGAAATATAAATACCTGCCATGATTAGGAACCACGCCCAGTCCTAGTAGCGGTTAAGCTATTCCAAGGATGATTCATATCAGAGACTGCATGGAATACTGCCTTCAGCCGAAAAGAACATATTTTGTTTCGAGGACTTAACTGATGTGAAACGGAGAGAGAAACGCTTATGACGAAGAGTGGCAGTGGTTTATCGAGGACTTATAGCCCATTGATTATTTTTAGTTGAACTTATTTCTAACAGTGAGATAGTGGAAGATGGGACCTACAGTTTCACGAGCAATCCAAACTAATGTTGTTAAAATCACGCATGTTCATATAGAGCAAGGGAACCATGGAAAGCGTTATTAGTGCGCGACGATGATCCCCGCAGTGCATTAATAAACATTTTTTTAGGTTTTAGTAGCTGAAGCTGGAAATACTTATATCATCGCTATGTTCGTCCGTCTATATGTATGTCTGTCCGTCTGTCGATAACTTTCAACTCAGGAACTACTAATACTAGGAAGATGGTTGAGATGTCATTTAAAAGGTTTTGGCGTAACTTTATCAATTATTCAAATTGGACGCTAGCTACTGCCACCTGGAGGTAGAACATGTGTATAGTCCTCTGACTGGGCTCCGCCTCACTTATTTAAATGAGCTTTTTAAAGTAAATTTGCTATGGCTCACTGTATGTGAATCCATGCTTAGTGATAGGAAATCGGCTTTATTTCTTACAGTTTATCAAAGTTGCATTTTTTGCTAAATGGATGGCAGCAGAGTTTGCAATGTAAGTTAAAGATGAAATAATATTTTTATTTACTGTTTTATGAAGCTATTGTGAATAATGAGGTATTATTATTATTATTATAGACATTAGTTTGCTTTTATGTACTTACAGAAAGGGAAAGAGTTGTAAATGGAATCATAATCAGAAGTTATTTTATACATGAAGTTATGGAAAATCTTTATATAGAGTAAGAGAGGTGTGTTTCACACAGTGGGAATAAAAAGGGTGATTTCTTCTCTGGATGCCTTGAGCTCTGTGGAGAAGACACTATACAGTATGATGCTCAAAAGCTATTCTAGTGTAATATCCCAACTCTTGTTTGAGTTGTACATAGATTAGCCGTAGCCCTAGAAGTCGTAAGTCAAATCCTGGGGCACCCTAATCTCTCAACGGGATTATGCTTGATAAATCTGAAAATCAGAAATCAGATCAGTCAGAAATCAGAAATCTGAAAATACATGTTATAAAATTTCTCCGAGAATTAAATTCGAATGGTTTTTACACATTCTTCAGGAAGGTTACGCTGAATCACTAGTGAAAGGAGTTACTCATTAGGAGTCCGGAAGTGATGAAATATTTCATAACAACCAAAGAGTTTATCAAGTAAGGAAATATTCTTATTCAATATTCTTATACATATTATAGGTCACTGAATTTATAAAGTATTATTATACCCTTCCAGCTACAGAGCAAACAGATCAATGCGGTCATAAAAGTGACTAATTCGTCTCCTGGGTCATAAGTATAGTTGCACAAAATATAGAAAACGCTACCCATAAAGCTACTTCCAACAAGTACTAATGCACACAGAGAATCTTCAATTGAAGACGAAGTAAATAAGGCAGTAAGTACCATTTTCTAACTTGGAACGAGAAAATAATGTTTTTTTTTTTTTAAATGTATTTCCATATAAAACAACACGTCTCACCATTTATCAGTCCCCAACAAAAGAACTAAACAATGTGTTCGGACTTTGATTTTTATATACGTTATAGGTCTAACAACATATATTATTATTTTTGTAAAAAAGCAATTTTCACAAAAATGGCACTTACTGCCCTATTTACATCAAGTCTTCAATTACTGAGGATTTCAAGAACTAAAATACATGGGAAAAATACAATTATGTAATACGCAAAACTCGACGTAAACACCATACGTACATGCTTCGTCTTTCTCTCTCTCTCTCTCTCTCCCTCTCAAGATTCAGGGAAGTCTCTGGGACTACATTTAGCAATTAGTTATGTATGAGATTCGAGCGAAGCAAGAGAAGAGAAAACTAAATTGAAAGCCGGGGAAATTTATAGAATAAAAAACAAGAAGGAAATATCCACGAGAGAAGGAATATTGAGAATGTCATCCGCCGAAGAAAATTAAAAACTTAATATTTTGTTTTTCCGCTTTCTTCTATATGTATATGGAAGTGAACTGATTTGTCGTTAGCTATTGCATATTCAACTACCTAATCATAAAGACGAAGTCAGTTATTGGTTTTTCGTTTCGCAAATTGGACCCCCCACCAAAAAATGAAAACTTCTGTTCGAAAATGAAAACAGGAAAGAAGAGAACGTAGATGAAGTAGTACTGAAGTAAATCAAGACAAAAGATGAAGAAATACAGAAGATCAAATTTGAAGGAAGGGGGGGGGGGGGAGAAAGAAAAGGAATAAATTGGCATCAGAGTTGGAAAAGGAGGTTGTTCTTCGAATTTTTCATTTTAATTTATTGGAAGGACGAGGGGGAAAGCGAAGAAACGAAAATGAAAAAGACAATATTTTCTCATTGCTTTCTGTCCTCCCCTTTCTCTTAAGAGACTCTAGAAATAAAAGAATTGTATTTTCCGGAGCGGAATTCTGAAGTTGATTTGATTGAGGTGTTTAGAAGAATAAGATGGGAGATGGGAAGAAATCTTCCCTAGCCTGTCATTTCAAAATAAGTCGGAAAGCTTCTTTTATATTATTTATTTGTACATTCTATAACAGTTTCTGCCTTTCTTCTATTTCTACATTTCAATGAAATTCGTAATAGATGTGAGGGGGAGGGGATAGGTGGACAAGAGTATCTACTCTACCCTGAACCTGAGTAGTATTCAAAACTTTTGAACATGAGAAACAGGGAGGGGGAAAAGGATCTACACTCTTTATTCCGCTCGCACTTCACATCACCGCCCCGCCGCCTCGTGCGTGCTGGACATCTATCACTAGAATCCTCACTTAGGCAAGAGAGTAGTAAAATTTTGCAGCAAAGGGTTATGTAGTGTTACAAACTCATGTTCTTATACATGAAGCAAATTGTAGAATGTTTTAAACAAAAGAATTCATTTCAATTACAGTGAATTGTCATTTTGACGAAATAAACTCAAACCAATGACTTTTGAAACAATTCAATTATTTGTACTATATGAGAAATACAAGTCAAGCAAATATAAAGTAATATGGAGGTAAACGGAAACTCCAAGCAGTTGTTTATAAATAATAAAAAATCGTAATTGTGAAATAATAATCCCTACATCATTGGCAATAATCAAGTGTATACAAATACAATAAAACTGTTAAGAATGACATGTAATACTGCCTTGGGAAATACTAAAAAGTAGCAGAGATTTAGTGCTATGCACATATTGTACGATTCAGTATGCATTCACTTTGGCAACGTTCATAACCAAACTACAAGGTGTATCACAATCTGTAGTGTAGTATATCATCAAATAACTTTAGAAGTCAATAGTACATCCATACTATTATGCTTCATTAAGCTTTAATAGCTATTTCTATCTGTAGTATACACAATGAAATATTTCCCTTAGCTTCCATATACTTAAAGATCATTATTTGCTACCAAACTGCAAGCCACCGTTTATAGTAATAAGAATTTATAATGCATGTTTGTGTCAACTGAAATATTAGCTGAAAGTTACTATAAACTTACATTTACTGGTTTATACCTTGCTATATCGTAGTAGAGAATGTAGATGTTCAAAATGTAGAATATCAGTTCAAATCCACGAATATTACTCGTATAATTAATTCAAATCCGACATTACGAAGTGGTAGAAAGCATACAAAATCAATAGCTTGTACATCATAAAGTCATTTAAAATCATAAATCAGCTTTGAGTTTGATTGCAGATTAGTTGTTGACTGCTGTTGCAAACTATTTTTCCTTTTCTGGGTCGCTTAGACAAGACCACTGTGATTAAATAGCGTAATTCTCTAATCAAGCCTTCCAAAATGACATAAAAAGGTATTTAGGCTAAATTTTGACAATGCTCGTAATTCCGTCAGTCTTATCTAGAACAAAATATACTGTGGCCACCAGATGGCATCAGATGTCAGAACGAGATTCAGGAACAATTGTACGGAACGAATGTTAATTCTGCTGCTTAAAAGGAAAATGTGTCTCCATCACTTGGAAGTCTGAAGCTACACGCTGATAGAAATTTAGGTACATCCTCGAATGTATATTTCATCTCTTATCACGTGAGCACTGTCACAATTCATACTTTTTGCTGTGTTACTGATGAATAGTAGGAAAGAGTGGTACTCCAATTTTCGACAGGATGCAACTATCACTATGTTTAACCTAGTGTTTTCCTCTCTCTCTC
>JAGDQP010040446.1:0-13952 GCA_022664845.1 Lepisma saccharinum | reverse complement strand
CCAACTTTAAGATGATGGTTCGAATTTACATGAAATGGCCTTTCTGTTTATAGAACTGGTTTTCTGAGATGCGTTGTTTACACTTACTATTGAGTTCATGCGTTAGAACGGTAGTGACTGAATTGTGAGGTATCAGTTTAAAAATGGGCACGATTAAGGAGAACTGGTCTACGTGTAAAACTCATTTTCAACAACCAGTGGACATAGATCAGTCTTCCTCAAGTGTCCAAATAGGCACTGAGGACAAGAACCAGTAAATGACGATGTTCATAATTTCCAATTGTTCTTGTTCAGCTTTTCTTTTTCAGGGGTGGGAACGTAAGTATTCATGGTGTGCTCTAACGAGAATCAAAATTAATCACACTTTCTGAAAGTTTGCATTTTATCTATATGTGCACATTCATATTTTAACTATAATTTGCTACAAATGTGTCACTTGCCTTTGTTTTGTTTCCAATGTCTCAAATTACCAAGGAGATAACCTATGTTTTGCCGAGATAATAGATTCAGTTTTACGTCGTGATTTTGTTTTTGGACTTAGCCGCCGGTTTTAAGAGGTCAGTAATCATCATCTCCCACTCAAATGCTAGTGTTGTCATGTTGGTTTGAACATGAAAATAACGGGGTCATTTGTAAGATAATTTAGCATTTCACGTTCTTTCTACTTCCAAAATTCAAGTATTTGTAAATGTAACAGTCTCATTGTGTATAATAGTCATCCCTAGACGCTTATTATTGATTTGGTTGATGGCCATTTTGATGTAGGTACGACCTCTAGAAATATTTGAAAGGCGTAATCCATTGCGTGTGTGAGAAGATAATAATGTAGTTTGATTTATTTGTTGTAATTGTCTATTGTCTTTCTCAAAGGACAGTTTCCAAAAGTGTTAGGTAAAAGCGAAGTAGAGAAATCTGTTGTTAAAGTGTTTTACTCTGAAATGACGGATCTTTTGAGCATGTTTCATGTTAACGCTGTTTAGCACTAACTCTGACCGTGTGAGAACTCGAGGGTTTTGTGGATAGTATATTCCGAACTATGAACAGTGATTATGACTGAATTTATGTGTGTGTGAAATTGAGAGTGAATGAGTTTGTGTGTGTGTGTGTGTGTGTGTATGTATGTATGAAGCGAGACACGTCGTTACGTTTGCTTTAACGTAAACAGTTTTCGCTAGATGTCCTGATGGTTGCGGAAAGTTAAAAAGAATGTTGTCACTTTCGTAGGGCAAGTGGCCACCTTCTCTTCAAGTCTTCACCCAGCCGGGGAAAAGAGATGTTCAACTACAGGGATCATCACGGGTATGCCATCAGTATTTACTTTTACTGTGGAAAAAGGGACTTCTCTCAGTGATCCTGTCCCAAAACTTCCTCTCCTTCTGAATTTGTAAATAATCTCCTCTGTGATAGTTGCTGGCTGGTCTTAAGTAGTACCCACTCTCATATTTTGTCTTTCTTACTGGGTGATGGTTCCTTTCATTTGTATACAGTTACTGGGAGCAATGGTGTGATTGTGATTGCGGACGATGCATGTTGACGAATCGCCCCATCACATATAGCATTTGTTTGAAGAGGTGTGGCTCTGTAGTGCATGTCCTCGTCCTGTTAAACATTTGTATGTTTCCATCGTTCCTTGGAGTAATGAGTGAATAACGTAGAAACGCATCACCCTAGGGAACTGTTAGCACAAGTTTAACGTGACTAGCATATTCTATTAATTTTTCAGTAGCTTTTCTGCATACGTAAATACACGATAGTGGTATGTATTGCTCAGAGCTTGGTAAAGCGCTGAGAAAAATAAAGCATGGTAATAGGACGCAGTTTTATTTTCTCCAGAGAGATGTTACTGGTGGCTTGGCGTTGTATACGAAATCGTGTCTTGCCACTCATCTCTAATTTTCGTGGCAGATCTTCTCAGACTGTATTGCATTTTAATGATTTTTGTACGAGAAATTTTAATATTAAACTTCTGTCATATTCCGTTCTGCACGATTGTGTTTGATTTTGATGGAAATTATTTAGAAGCCCCTCCCCTTCGTAATCATACGTGGTATACACAAAACTGTGTTTGTGTGAAAGTTCCATATTTAATATTTTTTGCACTTCAGGAACATTTGTGTGGTCTGTGGGTAAGTAATTTGGCATGGTGATTCTTGTTTTACTCGAATGTCATGATCTTAAACATTTAATTACTGTAGATTGTATTTACAAATGGGAAACCAACTTGTACTCCCGCATATTTCGAATTTTGATGCATATTGTAGACATCCTGTAGTGAATCCAAAAGATAGGCAATTTCTCAGGTATGTGGGCTTCAGTAGTACATTGTTGTAACACAGTCTTTTGGAATAAATATTTATAAACTGAGAGAGTTGGGGTGATATATGTAGGGGATTTGTAAATCGTTCTTGTTCTGTTAAAATGTATGGATAGACTGTTATAATTCTGACATTTCTAAGACTGATCTGACTGTCTTTAGGGAATTGGATAATATGTTCGACGCAGAGGTCTCCAACCTTTGTTGTCAGCGGAACAAATTTGCTATTCTGTAATCAAGGACCAAATTCTTGTTTTTTAAATTATATTGTTTAAGGTCCAGTGTACAATATAGTAACTAATTTTGGATTTATTCCGAGGGAATTAAAGATCGCTATACGGACCGCATCCAGCCCGCGGGTCATAGGTTGGAGACCCCTGGATTAGGGTATGACGATTATGGATGATATTGTTTTAAAATGTGTGGTAAAGATCTAAAAAGATACAGAGGGCTGGCCCATTATCTATTGGCATAATTTGTTCGTTTGTTACTGTATAATACACCAGTGAGTTCTTTGGAACAGCATTTAGGAGGCGAGTAGATTAGAATTCTGCCGGTGCTATCCCGTCTGAGGTTTTCCTAGGTTGTTCATAGTCCCACCAGGCGAATTCCGGGATGGTGCATAGAAAAGGTCCAAAGTGTATATGCGTTAACATTTTATTCGTGTTAATAGATGTTAACCAATTCCAATTCAAGTCGTTTTAGAATCCTGTTTTTATACACCAACCACCAGTCAACTTTTTGTCCAGGTATTTTTACAGGAAATGGTCACGTAATTCGTTAATGATATAAGGTAGCGAATAAAATAAGTTCTCATAGGTAACAGCTATGTTTTATGTATAACGATTGAATGGGCGCATTTCTAAATACTGTGTGACCAATTATTGCACGTTAGTGTTTCATGTGTGTGTATTATTGCCTATTCTGGTTTGGTGTATGCGCATTCGACTTTTTTTTTGTATGTTGTTTCTTACATTCAGCAGGTAGAACAACAATTCTTCAGGGCGTGAAACACTTTCGAAGTTTATCCTTTGTAAGTTTGTTAATAGATGTTGCGTTCTCAGTTGGTCAACAGGCTTTTAGTAATTCTGAATTAAAGCTAAGTGCGTTGGTAATTATTGTGCGAGCTTTGTGTTTGTTAAGAGTATACAAGTTAATTGTACTATATGTGGGGAACTTTTTCCGCAAATAGAGTGGTCTAGCGTCTAAGAGTTGCGTGTGTGGTAAATTGTCATTGCTAAGTTAGTATCTTCTTAATTATTTTCCAGTTTTGTGTTCAGATTACAGCATAATTTAGTTAATTTTAGAGCCCGCAGTTCCACAGCGAACTAGTATAATAGCTATATATCTATATGAAATATTAGGGCCTAAGATACTTCAGAGTGAAGATATTTTTAAATGTGAAATTATTGACACGCCGTTTTTTTTAGGTCGTTGGAAACCAGAATCAAGTTGTTCCTATGGTAACTGGCGGCCTTTCTACAGTTCCACGGTACACCTTTGTTCCACCAGGCTCATCAAATAGTGCCATGGGAGCTGCAGGCCAGCCACCAACTCCTGTGGCATTAGTACCCAACATTGCATCTGGTTCCAATTCCATTACAATACAGGTAAAAGGCTTCCTACTATCTCTAACCTTTCGTCTATGCTCCATTTTCCTAAATTAGACACGAATCACTTCTATTGACCTACTGCTATCAAAATTATGTTCACTTAGTTAATTTATGCTCTTGAGCGTTTCTATAACATGTCCTAATTTTTACAAATTCAATGCGTCATTTTTATTTAACTAGCACAGCTTGTCCGTACTAGCATAGACCTCATAGTAGATACTTATCACGCTTCCCCTTTTCTGGCTGCGCTAAAACTAATGAATTTTTGTTCAGAGCACGTGATTTTGAATCCATCCGCTAGGTAGCTCTGCCATAGACGTCATATTCTTCTATGAGGTCTATGGCAGAGCTACCTAGCGGATGGATTCAAAATCGCGTGCTCTGAACAAAATCCCATTAGTTTTAGCGCAGCCAGAAATGGGTTAGCGTGATGAGTTTTATCTATTATGAGGTCTATGGTACTAGTTAGAGAACTTTTAATTACCTGCAAAGAAAGGGAATTATCTGCAACTACATGCATTGCGCGTTATGATTTGGAGGATCAACACTTGAAGTTCATACTCTTCAAACCATACTCTCGGCTGTGTTGACAATATATATTCCTTCGAACTCAGTAGTAGTCCTTGAAGTGTTCAGCCTCTCTATTCCCATAATTTATTTGGTCGTTCTCTCAAGAACGTATTCTTATACCAGGGTGAGTCATATGTTCGTAGCGTTGGGTGGCCCCGCCCACTCGATGCCGGAAAACCATGTGCAACGTGTAGAACAGGTGAAGGTGGTTGTGGCAGACAGCATGTCACGTGTCTGTCTGATCACAGCGCCAATGGTGTGTGTGGGAGGAACTACACGTTGAATACACAGTTGGCAGGACAATGGCTGAGGAGAAACTTGTGTGTCGTGTGCTTCTGCGCCATTACTGGAAAAAAGGGGTTCAATGCAGCAGCAGCAGCCAAGGAAATTTGTGCCGCAGAAGGTGAAGGTACTGTCCACCCGTCCACAGCTAGAAAGTGGTTTCAACGTTTTCGGTCTGGTGACACCAGTCTCGATGACAAGCCCAAGAGTGGACGCCCTGTGACGAAGGATAACGATGTCCTCCTGAACGCTGTTGAAGGAAACCCAGGAACCAGTACCCGTCAGCTGACAGATGAGGTCCTGACATCACAAACCAGTGTCGTTCGTCATCTGCATTAACTTGGGTCACTCCAGGCAACCGAGAATGGTTCCCCATGATTTGACACTCCTGCTCAAGCTCAACAACGTGTGACCCTGTGTGAAGAACTGCTTCGAAACCCAACAGACGACAGGTTTTGACGACGGATCATCACGAATGATGAAAAGTGGATCTTTCTTCGTTATCCTGACACCGGGAAACAATGGCTTCGACCAGGTACCGAGGCGCAGCCAGTGGTTCAAAGAGGGCGGTTTGAAGAGAAGACAATGCTGTGTGTGTGGTGGAATTTCGAAGGTCCGGTGCACTGGGAGCTCGTTCCACATGGTCGTTCCGTAGATCGGACATTGTATGCTGAACAGCTGCAATGGGTATACGACATTGTGCGCCGTCGTTATCCAGCACTGATGAACCGAAAGTGAGTGCTCCTACAATTTGACAACGCTCCATGCCACAGATCAAGAAGAGTCCGCCAGCACATTGCGGACATGGATGGCGTGGACATTTTACACCCACCCACCCTACAGTCCCGACCTTGCCCCATCTGATGTTCATCTGTTTCGTTCCATGGCACACTTCCTGCGGGGCAGACAGTTCCATTCCGTAGATGATGTGACAACTGGCATTACTGAGTTCTTCGCTTCAAAGCCTGCAGCCTGATGATCCGCCGCCAAAACCTGTCGTCAGTTGGGTTTCGAAGCAGTTCTTCACACAGGGTCACACGTTGTTGAGCGGGAGTCAAATCATGGGGAACCATTCTCGGTTGCCTGGAGCGAAACCCAAGTTGATGCAGATGACGAACGACACTGGTTTGTGATGTCTGGACCTCACCTGCCAGATGACGGGTACTGGTTCCTGGGTTTCCTTCAACAGCGTTCAGGGGCTTGTGTTACTGGTGGAACATTGGAGAAGGACCATACAGTGTGATGGGATCTACTTCGCCAAATGGGCTTCTGTGGTACAGGGGGAGGCGGGTGCTGCACATCCATGAAAACGCTACGAACATATGACTCACCCTGGTATATGGACCACAAGACACTTCACCTTCCCGCTTGAGAGAGGGAGGACGAAAAACGTCGGGGTTAAGGCCAATTGAAACATAAGGGTAATTTGAAGACCTGATGTTGAGGATTAATGAGGGCCCAGTTGCAATGCGAGGGTGAGGAGTGAAGACGAAGGCGTGAGGGTGAGGGTGAGTGGGTAAACCTAAGATGTGTCTGAGCAAAGCAGACGTCGGGACGGGCCGAGGTCATAGTAGTCCAGACAAAATAGTTTTATCAAGTTTACGAAGCAGATGTGAGTGATCTGACGAAAATGGATATTGGGGATATGGCTGTCCAGATAGATAAGATAAAATGAAGTATATGGGCGGTAATGTCCAGATAGTGAACAGTAGTGTCAAAACTGGCGTCCACATTAGCACACTCAGTAACATGCAATAATTCTTTTACAACCGCTACGGACAAAATATATCAAACGTATTCTGACATTCCTTCCCTGACATCGTCCCTAAACCACTATCCTATCTGTCTCAGAAAAATGTAGGATCATATCAAGCCCTGAAGAGCTTCAAACTACCCTTTACTATTCCAGTGTTCATAACGAATACACTTCAATTTTGGCTGTTTCACCCTGATAGTCTTAGGTTAAGACCGAAAATCATTCCCACGTCCCCAGAAATCACGTACAGTGTATTTTAGGACTGGCACAACCTCATCACAAGAACCTGTACAACCGTTCTTCTAGCTCAAAGTATCAAATCTTTCAGTGAAGCCTATATTTAACTGTAGTTGTACCTCATTACCCAGAAATCACACTGTTTCGACACAGCGAAGTGCATTTTCCAGTCAAGTCTGCACTGCCCTTTCTAACTCTGAATTTTCCACCATTGTTTCGATTGTGAATTAGGTCCTAAATTCATCGAATCAGTTTTTTGCTTGTGAGTAGACGTCCTATTATTCTTATTCTTGTGTTTAGTAGCTTTCCTTATTCTTGTATTTAGTAGCTTTCCTTTTTTATTTATTAATATTTCGTAATGTGCTTAGATCGCCTCCACCTAATGATTTTGGTGCTTTGTATGCCTTCTCATTTTTCAGCTCACGCATGTCGGCCTTCACGAAGTCCGCCGCCTTTTTTTCTTGTCTGTTTCTTTCTTGCTTTAAATATTCTTATTCGGGAGCTTTTGCTAAGTCACTTTCCTCAACGTATTTCTCAGGTTTGCTGTTCACTTTAAGTTTTTTTTTCTTCTTCACTAAGAATTCATCTTTCTTGATTTTCTTGTGGAGTTCTCTTTTAAATTTTCGTAGTTTCCTACCAATATGGCAGTTCATTGTACTGAACCTACTTTTTAATCGTGGAGATGGGAGCCAGACTCCCTTACCTACTCGTGTAATTTTCTGTATCTATGTGATAAAGCCTCTTAAGACGAAACCTGGCTTGCTTAATGTTTTAGAACTTTTACATGTAAGTACCTTCTTAGTTTTGTAATTTATAATTATAATCTATTTTGTAACATGTAAGGCCACGGAAAAAGCCCTTCTGATTGGTTATTTAATCGGAAAAGAACATGTTCAATATCTCCCTTGACTACGACCAACGTATTTCATGCGTATTGCCATTCCGTTAACCATGGGGGAACACTGGTCCAGTGCTATAGCCCTGATAATAGATCCAGTGTTGCCTCGAATCTGTTGCGTATGTCTGAGTGTTGGTGTGAAGTACTCGTTCTTTCAACATGCCGCACAGTGTGCGTCACAGATCTGAAGATTGGTAGGGAAAGTCGTTTCTCGTTTTACATTTCCACATGGACAGATTTTTTTTTTAGCAGTGCTTTTGTTACTCCGGCTTAGCAACAACATTAAATCTGTTATCAGGTCTATAACACCGATCCCGTGTTTATCCATGATCAGTGCAGTGGTTGCATGCATGAAATAAGTTGTTCGTTATCAAGGGAGATACGCTAGGCACGCTCGTGTTCTATCTAATGTAGTTTTTTGCCGGTCAAATAGCCTCTTTCGCTCCTTCGCCGCATTCCGTATATGTTCAAATTGTATGGAACTGGTGTAGAAAATAGAAAATATATAACCTTCTATAAGGCTTACTTTTACTTGGTCAATTGGAGATTAGTTACAAATTCTCAAGGGCCCTTATAAGTCTCAGTAAGCTAATTTGTTGGATCAAATGTAAATTTACGTGGCGAGGACCAAATTTTAAACTAACTTTGAACTCTCTTCTTGCTCGTTACCATCGTGTCGCACAACAATATGGCGATAGTAAACACTACTAGTTTTGGCAACGTACAAATTGGCTTCATCAGGTTAGAAAGAAGGGGTAAAAATGAGCTACCACACATGAAATAGACGATGCCTACTTACTGTGTAAAACAGTTTCACATAGAGAACGAATGGTATATGAAAGCATTTTATTAAAATAATAATAAGACATACTTTTCTTAAACAATTCGTATTAAGAAGTAAAAAATTAATTTTGTTAATGCATGACTAAAAAGAAAAACATGGGGCGCGCTCTCATATACAGTCGCTTTATTAATTCTTGAATTTGCGCGCCCCATGGATTTCTTTTTAGTCATACATAAAGAAAATTATTTTTTACTATATTACGAATTGTTTAAGAAAGGTATGTCTTTAAAAGTATTTATTATTATTATTTCAGAGTTATTTCGGTGTTCGGATACTTTCTCTGAAGCTAGTATTTTGTGACCCAAATCCTAAAGTGTTCTGCAACCAGCCCAACACAGTATCATTGCAGACTAGTATTTATTTTAGGATGAAGAAGTCCATATTAAAAAGAAATATTAAAATAAGCTTTTACAATATAGAAATATATGAAATTGTCAATGGAATATTGTATTGTCACCCGACTTACGTCGCTGTGCAAAATTTTATCATTGTATAACGTCGGAAAATGAGTTAAAATAACGTTGCAAAATTTGAGGACACCACGAACTATTGCAAACTAAAGAAAAGAATGTAAAAACAACCAGCATTAAATTTAGATGGTTTGTTAGATAAATTGGGATTTGATATACCGGTAATAAATAAAATGCAGTAAAACATCAAAATTGTTTTTGAACATTCATTTCAACTTTTTTTTTTTTAACTCGCATGTTAAATTGTATTAACATCTTATACATAACTCCCTAAATATAACCAAATATACAATTTTTCCACCTAGTCCTGTTGTTTCAATATGCACTGTGGCAACATTGTGCCTACCTTGTTTTCGCTCAGAACCGCTATTTTTGATTCCACTAGCATAGAGCACGGACTAAGACAAACTTGTTGGACGGCTTCAGTTACCCTGCAGATATATTACTCTTCCTTTCTTACCTGAT
This sequence comes from Lepisma saccharinum, assembly GCA_022664845.1. Classification (NCBI taxonomy): domain Eukaryota; kingdom Metazoa; phylum Arthropoda; class Insecta; order Zygentoma; family Lepismatidae; genus Lepisma; species Lepisma saccharinum. The sequence continues at coordinate 4,503 of JAGDQP010040446.1, read as the reverse complement.
GATGCCAATATATAAGTTGGCGAAACTAGTAGTGTTGACTATCGTCATATTGTTGTGCGATACGATGGCAGGGAGGAAGAAGTCAAGTTGAAGGTAAGTTTATAAGTTTTTGGAGCTTAAACTTGAGTCACGCGTATTTACTCTACTCTCTGTTGGAAGGGAATATGAAAACTACTGAACCGATTCGACTAAAATTTGGCATTTTGGTAGAGTTGGCCACTCAAAGCGTTAGCCATCCTAAAATGTTAGTTTTGATGGTAACGCGACAGTGATTAAACACACGTTCGTACATCACGTGAGAACGACTAAAGAGAACACTACTTTTAAGGAGCCTTATCCAGAATTTTAAGATTAGTTTCCATACTAATGGGACTTAATAATTAAGCGCACGTACATGCATCACATGAGAACGGTTCAACCAAGTGCCACTTGGCATGACGATGGAGGGCATTGCTCTCATGGTAGAAGCAGTATTAAGTAATAAGAGGGAAGTACTTTCATCCGTAGTTTGATACTATTTTCCGTATGCAGTTAAGAGGGGCCACTTTTATAGTGCTGTAAGTTCTACTTTGTGCAACATAGAGTGTGTATTCGTGCAATATTAATCACGTTCTTTCATATGAAAGTGGAATTAATATTTGTCACTTTTTCAGTCTTAAAATTATTTTTTTCCTTGCTTTACTTTCTGAAAACATTCGAACTTTACATTGTCTTTCGGAGTAACGCAGGTATGGAACTAGAAACTTTAGTTTCTGCCATGGACATTTCATACTGCTCAGTCGCCTTTCATTGAAAAGTAAGTAGATGACAAGACTTTTTAAAAGAAAAAGAAAAAAAAAGATTTAATCCATTTCTCTCACTATTCATATGTTGCTTTTATTTTGGTATTTTGTATGAATTTTCACGTTTCAGCATGGTAGTTGAAATCACTAAAAATGTGGACATGTTTAAAACACCTCAGTTGAAAACTGAATCTAATGTTGAACTGTAATTTTTGTACATTTCAGAGCGCAACTAACAAAACCACATCATCCAAGGTTCTGCAACAGCCCAGCATATCGATTACGCCACTGCCACGTCAACCATCGGGCGTTGCTCCACCTCCGAACAGCACTCAGGTCTCCCAGCAAGCAGCGAAGCCTGGACAACCTGGAAATAAATCTACGTTCGTGATATGCGAAATTTGTGACGGTTACATTAAGGTAAATGTTCTACATTTTCGTATATGTTTTCTTTGAAAAATGCTAAGCTTGTTCGACCGTTAACAGCAGGTCTATTGAAATGGGATGGCTGTTCACTACACGCAGCATTTGAACCATATTATACTATTTTCTGTTTCTTTGTACAGAATGTTTGTTTGGTACATAAACTGATACGTTATGATCCTCAAGGATAATTTTTTAGTGAAAACTTAGATATAATCTCAAGTTATATCAAAGAAGTTTCAGATTTAACACTGATGTACTGGAGTTTCAACAACAAAATATTCGAGATAATTGATTTAAAACACACACACTTAGAAAAGCTAACGCTGTTGTCCACAGCTTCTGCAAGAAGGAAGAATGTAAATTTCTTCGCTTCACCTTGAATTTTTGTTAATTTATACGTATAAAAGATTTTTTTTTTTCCTTTTGTCTACAAATGTTTTTTTGTTTGTTTATTTGGGGAGTTCAGAAAACTAATGGTGGTAGACTTTGATTTATTATTATTAGTATTTGCTGGTCCCTAACTAGGGAAAGAGAAACTTCTTGGGACTCATCGATTTGCAACACACACTAAGAAACAACTTTTAATTATAATGGGGCTGTCCTATTCGAATAAAACAATAATTAAGAAGTAAAAACAGATTAACTAACTTAGCCTAGCTGGATACTAATTTTAAGTAGCTTCTAAAAGAATATGGAGTTTGAAGAAAAATGTTTGATCGGCTTTTGAAGTAAAATTTATTACGCCGAGAGAACTTTCGTGCATTCAATTTAGGATAAATTACTTCCACTGTGAGTGATTTCTTTCTGCATGCTTTTTACGTGAGTGTTTCTATGTTAATCCTGCTTTGTTCTTTCTTCTAGGATCTTGAGCAGCTAAGAAATCATATGCAGTGGATCCATAAAGTGAAGATACATCCTAAAATGATCTACAATCGTCCACCATTGAACTGTCAGAAGTGTCAGTTTAGATTTTTCACTGACCAGGGCTTGGAAAGGCATCTTTTGGGAGCTCACGGACTAGTAACCTCAAGCATGCAAGAGGCCGCGAATAAAGGAAAAGATGGTGGTAGATGTCCTGTGTGTGGAAGGGTTGGTATATATATATATATATATTTTACAGATTTAGCGTCTATAAGTAATTTAAACCCAGCGTGTGGTCAGATGGCAGAAATCACTGAATCTCAGCTGTTGACCGCAGTACTGGGAAGTTGACCGCGATTTAAAATTCTTCTTACATCGGTAATTTTTGACTTGGAAGTTTTCGTCAGTCCTACCAATCAAGTACCGGGCTGGCACGTAGATTTGGGCCATATGATTTTGCTCGTCAAGGGATGGGATCACTCAGACTGACTTGGGCCATATATGCTTGTAAAGACCATTAATACACGGTGTGAAAAAATGTTAACAATGCTTTGGACACGTTCTTCTTTTTAAGGCGTGTCTTTTGGAAAGTCTTTTTTAACTCACAATAATGTAGTAAGAAGTATAGCATCTGCGATGTGTACATAGAAGTACAGGATTCACTTCATGTAACTGTAAGCAGTTATACTTTATTAATATGCCACTCGTGTCTCACGTTGCTAAAGCCGGTTGCATAACCTGAGAATTGCCCGGATAGCTAGTAAGAATTCTGGGCGCCAAGCTAAAGAATCTGCGAGTTGAAAGTACTTTAGTAACGTATTTTAGAAATTATCACACGTAAGAGAATAAGAGCTTTTTCTCTTGGAAAACTAATACTTAGGGAATTAGAACCTATTAATTGCACAGAATTCAGGTAGCTTTTAGTAGAAATCGTTAATGGGTCATTTCATGTCAGTTTATCCAGGCCCATTGAACCCACTATCTCAGATTTTCATGAAATTTCTGTCACTTGTTAATAGTACAAGGGTCATATAACCTGTGTGAAGTTTTTCCTCCTTAGACTAAATAGTTTTGGAGTTAGAAGCGATCAAAGTGTGGGAAAATAGCACATGTATACAGCTTCCGAGATTCTGCTTTTGAGACTGCACTCTAAATTTAAAATTTTACATCTTTAAGATTTAATAGCTGCGTGAAAATTTTCTCCGAGGATCACCAAGGTTTGTAGATTTCAGAAAAAATATTTCATCAAGATAACCGACTCCTGTCTGTTTAAAATATACAGATGCTTATCAGAATAATGGAAACACCTGAACGAAAGTGCAACTTACCAGATTAATATGGTGTCGGGCCACCTTTCGCCTTCAGAACAGCCTTGATGCGACGTGGGATGGAGGCATAGAGGTCGTGAATGGTAGCAAGTGGAATATTACACCATTCCTCGTGCAGGGCATCGGCCAGTTCTGTGAGAGAGGATGGAGGTGGAAATCGTCGCCGGAGTCGTGTTTCCAAGATGGACCACAGATGTTCAATTATGTTGAGATCTGGGGATTGGGCGGGCCAGGGGAGGTGTTGAACTTCATCCCGATTTTCCTCAAACCAGGCTGCAACAACTCCAGCTGTGTGAATGGGTGCATTATCATCCTGGAATATGGCGTCATTGTCCGGGAACAACATCCGGACCATAGGATGCAAGTGGTCTCCTAAAATTGCGACATAATCGTTGGCAGTGATGCGTCCGCGAAGTGTGACCACAGGACCCAATGAAAACCATGATATTGCGGCCCACAGCATCACCGTGCCGCCGCCATGTTTCACAGTTGGGCGGAGACACTGCAGATCATACGCTTCTTTGGGCGTTCTCCACACATAAACACGGCCCGTGGTTTGGAATAGGGTGAATGGTGACTCATCCGACCATACCACACGTTTCCAGTCGTCAACGGTCCAAGTTGCATGGTCGCGGCACCATTTGCGGCGTGCTAAAGCGTTCTGGTCCCTGATGAGAAGTTTGGCCCGTGCAACACGACCCCGTAAGTTCATGTCATGTAATTCGCGGCGGACTGTGATTGTCGAAACAGGTTGGGGGAGGTGCTGATTGAGTTCCTCCGTCACTTGCGCCGCAGTGGCACGACGGTTCCGCGTGACAATGCGCTTTAATACCCGGCGTGCCCTGTCACTGATGCTTTTCTTCCGCCCACTGTTCCGCTTCCCCGATGTGGTTTTCCCGTGTGTTGTGTAGGCCGTCATCACCTTCGACACTGTCCCTGGCGACACACCTAACACACTAGCCACTGCCGTCACACTCACTCCACATAACCGCGCACCAACAATTTGCCCTCTTTGAAACTCTGAGAGGTCTCCCATTTTACACTACCTCCGTCTGCTGCAGCCACTGCACACTCCTGTTCCACGACGCCTGACGTAGTATGGAGAC
>JAGDQP010040445.1:0-10147 GCA_022664845.1 Lepisma saccharinum | reverse complement strand
TAAAGTGACGGCACCAGTGATCGGCTACTTGTTTTGTTTCCAGATTTCTTTTTTGGCTTAATACTTACACTGACGCTCTTAACACCTTTGTCAACCAAAATAAAACTTTGTAACTCAAAAGTTTGCATGTATTTTGTACAAGATTTTTTTTTTTTTTTAATAAGCAATATTCACCAGTTATTCATTCAGAACCAGTGACCGCTCAGGTATGTACTAGTTGTCCACGTATTAAAAGGAAGAGTTGTTGTTTTTACATCCAGAAATACTGGATAATTTTTATTTAGACCTGTTAGAAATAAAGCACGTTTGTATAAAACAATAATAAAAATAATGTCACACACTTTAACACTTTAAATTAAAGTAGACCTAAGCCATAATATGATGTTAAAAATCCATTAGATTATTAGGAACAGAAGGAACAAATTTATCATCACAACAAGACTAGATAAGGATCACTTCTTATCGGTCACCCTGGCCCACAACAGGAACACTCGTGAATTCTATAAACTTAAAGTCGGTCACAATAATATACTTAATAGATAAGATTGTTGATATTTTTATGATAATAAAGTGAAAACAGAACACGTGAAGGTAGAAGAACATTTTCTTCCTTAAAACTACTAAAAGACGGCAGAGTTTTATCGTAAATAGGACGCTGTTCTTAGCTTTCAGGTAACATGTCCGTGTCTTCTAAGGGGAGCCAGATGCTGTGTATTTTTCCGGCATATAATGATACTTTTGATAACTGGTAAAACATGAAAGTAAACATGTCGAAAAACTGGAATTAATTGAAGCGGTTAGAGGAACAAGCAAAAATGAGGTCACGGAAGAAATAAACAGTCGCTTAGTATCGGGGAACGCATGTTTCTATTCAGTCCAAAAACTTCTAACATCGCGATTAATATCAAGGAAATTGAAATTAAAAATATACAGAACGGTTATTCTGCCGGTAATACTTTACGGTTGCGAAAGTTGGAGTACGACCCGAGCAAATTAACATAAATTACGTGTATTTGAAAATATGGTTTTGAGAAAGATATACGGGCCGAAACGCGACGAGGTGACTGGAGAGTGGAGGAGACTGCATAATGAAGAACTCCACGGACTGTACGATTCACCAGATGTTGTAAAAATAATGAAATCGCGACGACTAAGGTGGGCAGGCCATGTAGCTCGGATGGGGGAAAAACGAAGATTATATTATATCCTGGTTGGAAGACCGGATGGAAAGAGGCCATTGGGAAGACCGAGACGACGTTGGGAGGACAATGTTAGAAGAGATCTTCGAGAAGTAGGTGTTTATGATAAAAACTCGCTTGATATTGCCCAGGATGGCGAACGTTTGTTACTGCGGCGGTGAACTTGCGAGTTCCATAAGCTATAGAGTTAGTTAGGTTAGATTATAAAGGTGTTATATTACATTTTTCGAAAAAATGAGTTCTGGTGGTGGATGAAAGTGTTGTTGTTATTCTTGCTCTACAACACCCCCATTTAAGTTATTCCTCGTCTGAAGAAAGAGATTCAGAAACGATGAAGGGGCCCATGTTACACAGACAAACGAGTTTGTTTGTGGAAGAACGTGGAAGGAAAAATGTAACATGACACCTTTATCCTCTAACCGCTTCAATTGGGTATACACGTTTTATGTGACATAAGTCTTGCCCGTCTTGTTTTAATGATATTTATGTGAAAATAGCCGACTACCGGTGCGTGTCCGATGACTGGTGCACTCATCCTTATCATTTCCAGATTAGTGCCAAAATGTATCTGGCAGTGAACTGTTTGATGGAAATTGAAGTGAATATTGTATTGATTCGTTATTTATGGTTCCGTATGGTGGATACAGAGTACGTTATTGACGTAATTAAAAAAAAAGAAATGTATGATGTTAACATTTTTGACCCTTCCTTGTTTATAGAATAATAATTTGTACTTGTATTTTTATATTTTTGTAGGTATGATTGAGATGGTTATGAATGCTGAAACACTGAGGAAAATTCAAGTAGAATTAGGACTTACAGGATCTTTTAAGGATAGATCTATTGCAGAGTGGTTGGCGAAACATAACCCATCTGCTTTGGAATATGAACGAGCTGTAGCTAATTTTACTGGTAAGTGATTTGAGTGTATGGACTCAGTTTTATCGTAGTTAGCTTCGATATAACTCAAGCTTTCGTTTGTTAGTTTTAGCCTGTAGTTTATGACTATCCGCTTTATATTACTTTAAAAAAAAACTTAAATAGGTTGTTACTTAAAGAACGTATAATGTGTGGGAGTTATTTTACGGATGTTTCATAAAGAGTATCGGAGCACTAGTCTTGTGTTTTGACCCAAGTAGAAAGATGCGCAGAAGACTTAGTCACTGGACTGGTAGTGAATACAACCCTTATCTTCCACTTGCTTGGTGAACGCACCACTTTTAAACTGTGAGCAACACGACCAACTTCTGTGTATCTTTTGAAATAGATACCGTATTTTTTTGACAAACATTTGGCTATTTACTGTTTAAACATTTTCGATAGTAACGTTGCTATATAAATAATTTTCAGTTATACTATTGAGATCAAGAGTTAATAACACTGGATGAAGAAATATTCGAGAAATGTAATAAAATGGAATTCAGTATTAGCTTCTCTTCTTCATCATTCAGAACGTATTGCAACACATCGTAGACTTGCTGAATAGCTCAGTTGGTAAAGCGTTGACTTTGCACTCGGAAACTTCGAACCCAGCGGCCGGCCATGGTGTCGTATCAAACCCACCATGTCAAAATCGCCATAGTGTATTCTCCCCCGATTCAGAGTGTGTGTCAGTCACGCCGCGTGCACGTGTGACGAAAAGTCGTTTCGAAACCTTTGAATTTTGAATTCATTGTATGGCCTTTAAACAACTAAGGCTCAGGGCGGGATAGGTGGGGAGAGGATTGGAAGGTAGGCGACCAGGACCTGTTTTTGTAGGTACCATCCCGGGCTTTCTAAGGTTATGAAAAGCCATTTTTTTTTAAATAAATAAAATCGCTTTTTCCTGCCTCTATGTATGGTAGAGATGGCTCGTTTTTCTTATTTGTACCTGTTTCAAATTATATAACGCAGGATTACTTGTCTAGATTTTTTTTAGGTACTGAATACAACTACGTCAAGCAAGAAAAAGTTACTTCTCTCGATTATATTACGTATACGACACTAAGCTCACTTATATATTGCAGAATTAGAAAACTCAGTTTAAAAAAAAAATGCAGGTAAAATTCCTGCTGTTACAACGAATTTGCAGGATCAGCGATTTTATTTCGTTTTAACGAAAATTCATTGTAATGAACATTGTATTGGAGAACAAGAATTCCACGGGGACTTCGAAGAACTTCGTTCTAACGGAAATTTCGTTCCAAAGGGATTTTACCTGTAAAATTTGGCGTTTTTCAAGTCTTTCAAATATTATAAATCTACTATATTAATGACAATATGATTATGGCACTGATCAGGATTGCAGTAATTTATTTCGATTGAGCTCATTCACAGCCAAGCTGGTCATTCTTGAAGTTATTTTCTGCTACTTTGGTGTCACCTCCTTACTTCGTCATTTAGATTGGAGCAACGTTCGTAATATTCCAAATACTTGGGATTCTTTTCCTAGTCGGCTGTCTTGTCAGTGTGTAGAAATGCTTCCGTCTTGAAGTGAATGACTTTACGGGCAATTCAGCGACTTTTTGGTGTTTATGGAAAGTGCGACTAGGAAGTGGTGACGTCGATGCGTGTCGAAGTAGGGAGGAGAAATACTGTTGGGAGGAACATTTGTGTGTCGGGTTTCGTGACTACTAAGGTCTTGATACTTAACTTGGGATGTCTGAGCGATAGCGAGTCAAGGCTCAGACCTACTTCAAGAAAGTGGGTTCGACCCTGGCGGCAGTGTCTTCTAATATTGGCTTGGCTGTAGATAACTTCAGGTGGTAAGTGTAATGAGCATTTACTCATATTGTTGTTATACTTAAGGCCCATGATCCATTATCCTAAATTTAGGTTGTTTCCCCTTTGTTAATTAGTAAAGCTCTATTTTTCTAATCAGCGAGTATTCTTCCTCTTTGCTACAATTCCCTAAACTTTGTCTCTCTCTAAGAGGACCTAAAGTCAAGAATATATACAATGAAACAATTACAGAATACAACCACTTGCACCAACACACAAACTTACTTATCGACTACGCTGTCGCTACATGTACAGATGTAGAAAATTATATACACAATTAGAAAAGACAAGGAAAAAAAAAAACTTGAAAGAAACAGTCGTACGTAAGTCTTGTGAAAATTCTAACTTTACTACATCTATACAGTATATTAAAAACTGACTACAACCATTTGCTGTGGCACCATGAAAGAAGGCGTAAGGGTTGAAATATTTACACCAAGTATGATATGTCTCAGATGTTATTGACACAAAGTGTAAATTTCTTTTTAATGTAACCCACCCGGGACTATTATACCATATATGGAATTTCCAGTAAGTTGGCGGTGTTATGTTCTTGCTGAGAAATGGAGCTATTTTCTAAGCTCTGATATATATGTGGTGGGAGGGGGGCTTACTGATAGAATATTGAAACATAATACAAATATAGAGATGTAGAATTCATGCCTTTATGGGAATATAGTTGCTTAAACAGTGGATTTTTTTTTTTTTGGTCAGACTTTGTGAACCAATTTTCAGGTGTAAGTTTAACAAATAGGCATTGGCAGAACAAAACACAAAATTATTTTACGAAAGGTCCATTTTAAAAGAATCAAAACAATTTTTGATCTAAGTCTCTAACTGTTTAACTTTTAGAGATATTTAAATTCTGTTAACGGCTAATAAAGTACAGAATATATCACGCCGTATTAAAAAAAATACCAGCCCGGGTAAATTAAGAAAATCAGGTTAATGAAAATATTCTGTAGGTGTAGGTTTAAATATGTATGGTGTAAATATCTCAACATTACACTTGCATTCGGGAGGTCGTGGGTTCGATCCCAGCGGCCGACCATCCTGACAAGTTTTTTCCATGGCTTTTCTTCAGTCACACCAGGCAACTACCGGGATGGCACCTTCAACATAGGCCCTGGCTGACACCTTCCAGAATCCTTTCCCCTCACCTGTCCCAGCCTGAGCCTTAGATGCCTAAAGGCCATAAATAAAATTCAAATTCAACATTACAGTTGTGCTTATGTGCTTTTGTTCTAACAAACCCTTCAGTTACTTTTAACTTTTATTGTATCTTCTGAAAATTCAACAAAATAGAGTTTTTCGACATCATTGACCTGTTTCTGCTCATTTTTACATCTGAAGCCACGTTTTCTTTTGTTTACAGCGTCGTGTGCAGGATACAGCGTTGCGACGTACGTACTTGGAATCTGTGATAGACATAACGATAATATAATGCTCAAAACTTCTGGTCATTTGTTCCACATTGATTTTGGAAAGTTCCTTGGGGATGCTCAAATGTTTGGAAATTTTAAAAGGTTAGTATTAATAAAAGTCCATTGAATCATTGACTTACTAAAATGAATCTTTATTTTCCTTGTCGTAGAGGTAATTAGTAAAATTCTTTTATTTCACGGAAAATTTTTAATTGAGATTTTTCTAAAGATCCTTCGTCATATTTGTTTCTTCAGTTAGAAGAATAGCAATGTTTCCAATAACGAATGAAAATGTTTGCTCAAATTTATTCTATAACTGAGGGAAAAGATAATACAAAGTGGCACCAAACTGATTGATACATTTTAAATTCGAATTGGTTCAGCCGGCCATGACTTACAAGGGAACATTCTGAACTGAGCAGTCGATATTAACATGAAATATTTTTTATTATCTTTATTCGAACATACATATACCGGAAATAACATTAAAAGACCCACGAACTGCCATATTTTTATGTAATAATTATTTGAAATTGGCCCTATTTGCAGTGAGTAAAATGTCACAGTATAGCTTTGTAGTTCACAAACCGTCAAGGAACTGAAATATCGTAGTACACAAATATAGAATGGTGGGAAAAGGACTATATTTTGGAGTAAAGTATTAACGAGGTCGCCATCTTCAAATCCGCCATATTGGCTGGAGGTCTTTTTTTTAAATGGGAAGTTGGTCGTGTGACATATCAGACAACACGAGAATGTTCCCAAGAAGTTATTACAGATGTCAGCTTTGATCCACCTCTTGTGGTGTTGGAATTATCCTCAGTGAACGTTCGCCGTGTGATAAATGAATGGACCCCTCAGTACAGCTTTCTCACAAACCGACAGGGAAATTAAGTATCGTAGTACACAAATGCGGAATGCAGGCACGTATCCAGAATTTGGTATTGGGAGGGGTCCAAGGGCTTCCGGGGACTCCAAGGTGTGTGTGAGTATCAAATGTACATAAAATATATATAATTACGCTTTAAGTTACACTATTTTTTAATTAAACACTGAGTTTGTGGGGGTGGGGTCGGACCCACCTCCTAAATACGTCCCTGGGGGAATGGCGGAAAATGGCTGAAATTTGAAGTTAGAAATATTAAGAGACCTTACATCCCCGCTTTGTCAGTCTGTGTCATAAAATATATCCTGAGCACATATGTTTTCTTGCAAAACAGTTGTGTTATAGTGGGTTGCATAACAGGGAGGATGTTAAAAGAAAATGCGAAACTATAACCAGAATTAATAGTTAATGAAAAGTTTTTTGTTTTTTTTTTGATCAAGGGAAGAAAAATAGATTTTAAGCAAACAGAACGTTTATTTTTGTTTAAAAATGAAAAAAATAACGCAATAAATAAAACTGAAAATCTAGAGTAGTGGTTCTCAACGGGTGTGCCGCGAAACCTCTCGTGAGACTTTGTGCTTTTGCTGGTAAAGGTTATTCAAATAATTTCACTCAATATTTATTTTGAAAAAGAAACAAGAAAAAATATTCATGGGTCTAAACATATATATTTTACAGGGAAATTATTTATTTGTTTACATGTTACAATTACTGACTAAATTTCGGGCATTGTTGCCAACTCGTACGTTAGTGTGCCGCGAACAAAAAAAAGGTTGAGAACCACTGGTCTAGAAAAAAGACAGAAGACAGTAGTGACTGATGCGCCGTCATGGCTTATTTATCTTATTACAGTGCGCTAAAGTATGATTTGGTACACTTGTTGCGTATTTTAAACGTCCGAATTTTTCGGAATCCGAACACGGCTTAGCCCCAATTAGTTCGGATTCCCGGTGTTATAGTGTAGTTTTTAAATATTTATTAAGGAACCTTCGGAACACCTTTAGCCTCCTATGCCCCCCCCCCCTCGTTAATCCAGCACTGGCTGTTGTCAAATTGAGTCGATAATAATGAAAAAGATAATAAATCGTCATACAAGTGCGTCATGTGAAAGTAGTAGATAATATTTCCTCAGTACATTTTTTAAAAAACTAATCTCTAAGTATAAATTTAATACAAAGAGTAAAAGATTTCGTAGAGACAGAGATTTGAAAGGACTTCTTGGAAATGGTAGGCTTGGCAGATTTAAAAAATAATTTGTGTGAAAGACTTATTCCGTGGAGGAAGGTAATCCTTTGTAACCCCCTTAAATTCACATTTTGCTTTCACGTTTATATTGCGTAATCAAGTTTATTGCAGAAATAATCTGTCTAATTATACTTTATATAATATATACATATGACAACTGTAGAACCTGTAGGAGATATTTCCCATGTTGTAAGTCAAAACAGGCAAAATAAATAAATAAATGTATCTTCACGTTGTGTTTTTCACTCATTCAGTACACGTGAGGTGCATCAACTTAATCATGCTTGTTCATATTTTGTTTGGTTTATTTATTACATGATAACTATTCTTTATTTGCGCACATTTATTATGAATTCTTTACAACATAGTAAACAAGATGTGTAGTTGAAATTTATATTTTTTATTTCAGGGATCGGACTCCATTTGTTTTAACGTCAGACATGGCATATGTTATCAATGGTGGAGATAAGCCAACAGCCAAATTCCATCATTTTGTAGATCTCTGTTGCCAGGCTTTTAATATTGTTCGAAAACATGGAAATCTTCTGCTTAATTTATTTGGTTTGGTGAGTTTTAATGCTTAATTATTTTTTTCACTATTAAAAATATGAATAAAGCATGACAAAACATATATAAATAGTATCTAGACACAAAATCTTGTATATTATAGAATTTTAGAAATCTGTACTGCATTGCCAGTCATTCTGACGGAGATTCCTCGAGGGTTTCTACAGTTCCACCAGGCTAAAATCGGGATGATTCCTAGTCTAGGCTGTGATCTCTACCTTCCTTATTCCTGCGTACTCGCCAAGGGACATCATCCCTGAGTTGTGCTTCGTTTATGGTGTAGCTACCTCTTCATTATATATTATGTAAATTAAATAAATAACTAAAAGAACAAACAACAACAAAAAAAACTAAACCACTGGCGTGACAGACCGATAGCTTTTGAGCCTGCCCAACACCATCTGTCCGCGGTTGGTGGAACTGCGTCCACCTGGGTGACGGCAATGTAGTCAGCACTGAGCGCCACCTGACCACGAACAGGCGTATCAGGGGCTTTCTAGACCGAGTATGGCCGTCACGTCTTTATTCACGTGACTTCCTAGTTTGCCTCACGACGCTGGGTGGACGCCGAAAAGTGGGACTCCAACCAGGAGTTGAACCCGGGACCACGCGGACATGAGTCCAACGCTCTAACCATAAGACTATGGAGCCCCTAAATAAATGTCTAGCAAGAATTATTATCATCATTCAGGCTTCTTGAATGTGGTGTAATACGGAGAAAAATATTTCCTTCTTCGTTCGTTGTTTTGACGACCATCATTCAAAATTGCTGTATGTTAGACTATCTCAGGTTAGAGTTAAGTTTTAGAGGTGGAAAAAAAAAAAAAAGAAACTTGAAAATGAAACTGTGAAGGTTAAGCCGAATCAAAATGTAACAAAATTTTCAATATTTGTTGTGATTTTGTGGAAAATCTGTTTTGAAGCCATTCAGATGATCATATGAAACTTAAAGCTTAAATATTTCAGATGCAATTCGTGAATATAACTAGAACCAAGATAAATTTGATTTTATAAAAGTACCCATGCCCCGTGGTCTAATAGTTAGTGTCGCTAACTTCGAATAAGCATGAGTTTGAATCTCAACTCTTGCCGAACATACAGACAGAAAATTTTTCATTTTTTTTTTCGCAAGCCCACCAGGCGAATACTGGAATGGTATCTACATACAATATAAGTCATGGTCGATACATTGCCTATTTCTTGTCCAATGACTATAACAAGGAATTAGGCGTTGTAAAAGCGAGTAATGTAAATGCTTCATAATATTAAGTCCTAGAGAAATACGTTCTAACAAACAGAAAAATGTTTGTTTAAATAACATGTAGCTTCACGTGCTGTACACTTATCTTTTAAACAAAAATCAAACTTGCATGACCCGATATTAGAAACACAATTTATTATTTAATTTACGCTTGAATGTACACTTTTACCGCACAACACAACTTTATTTTACAGTACATTTGATAATGACTAACAGACGTAATCGAAACGTGTTATGAGTTAAAATTGTGTATTCAATACATAAATTTTATTTCTAATATCTGGCCGTGAGTTTTCTGTAAAAGATATATTTAAGTTGATTGTTTCTAACTATTTCGTCTTAATTTTACAATACCTTGTGATTTTCTTAATAGATGGATATGCATAATAGTAATAGATAATGTGGTGTTTTATTTACAGATGGCTTCGTCTGGTATCCCAGGAGTGACAATGGATGCTGTGACGTATGTTCAGAAAGCTCTTTTGCCTGATTTGTCAGATGCGGAAGCTGCTGCGACATTCGCACGAATGATTGAAAGCTCTCTGAAATCCTGGTTCACTCAGTTTAACTTTTTCTTGCATAATTTGGCTCAGTTGAGATTCACGGGGGATCATAACGACGGAGAACTTCTTAGCTTCATTCCAAAGACTTACACGTGAGTAAATGTTTGTTCGGTTATTCTTCTAAATTTATAATTAGGAGGAAATTAGCTCCCTAGTTACGCAACTGCCTGCTGTCGTGTAAGTTCGCAGTTTTTCTTCTTAACTGATGTTTCTTCTAGTTTATTATTATTATTATTATTATT
>JAGDQP010040444.1:0-10777 GCA_022664845.1 Lepisma saccharinum | reverse complement strand
TTTCTGATTAATTTTGGCCTGTCCAGTTTATATGAGTTTAATACTTTTAAAATTCCCAGACATTCATGCTCCAGGCTAGGTCCGAACCCATAACTTCGGAGATGGGAGTCAAATATCCTAGTTCACACGACAAACGAAGTCTCCATACTTTGGTTCAAATCATACCTACTTACTTCCTCTATGGCTTACGGAACTCGCAAGATTATCGTCGCAATAAAAAACGTTCTCCATAGGATTCCACCCTCAGCAAGATCAAGCTAGTTTTCATCATAAACAGTTAGTTCTCGAAGATCCCTTCTAATATTATCCTCCCAACGTCGTGTCGGTCTTTCCAACGGTCTCTTTCTCTTTCCCTTTGAAATCTTTCAATTTCTTACCGACATTTCGACCTCATTCTCGCTAGGTTCTGGTATCCACGGTTCTGCTGTATACGTTTTAAAGTGCTTTATTTTATCTTCGTTGTGTACATTTGTCGTTTGTCGAAATAACCTTTCCACACATCGATAATTTTAGTCGGATCCGCTTGAAGATCTTCGTGTTCATTTCTAATTATTGCTAATTTAGCCTGGTAATCTTTCCTTAACGAGTTTACCCCCTTTGTACAGATCTCGTATGTTATTTTTCTAGCCGTTTTCCTTAGTATTCTGAATCTTCTAGGGTAGATATAATCGCTTCTTGTTTCTGGATCGCCTTGTGGCTTTGCGCTTCGCGTTAGAGTCAAGGTTTCTATTTGTTTCTCTTTTATTACTTAGCCATCGTTGACTTGCTCCTTTCCGTCGCTGATGAAGCTTAAGACATTTTTCATCGAACAAAGGTTAGTTTTTCTGCTGTTTCCTGTCATCTAAACGTTCATTTGCTGCGCCCTTCACTGTATCACGAATTGCAAACCCACATCTTACTTACATCAATTCCATTATTAATGTCTTCTTTGTTACTACTAGGGTTGGCTGACATTTCGAAACCATTTGAGATTTCCAGTTTGTAATCTGCTCTAACGCTCGGATCACCTAATCGTTTAACTTCGGATTTCAGTTGTTTTCATCCTTATGCCTTCTCTGTTCTCGGCGCATAGTTTTTCCCTTACCTTCGTGATCACTAACTGATGGTCAATGTAACCCTCCGCTCCTCTGTACGACCTAACATCCATTTTGTTGGTGTGTCTTCGTCTAGCCATTAATACGTGATCGATCTGGTTAAGAGTGTTGCCATCCGGAGGTATTAATGTTTACTTGTGTATATCTTTGTGTTCACAGTACGTGCTCTTAACTAGTAGTTTTTCGACATCGTGAAAGTTATCACTATTTTTTCCTTGTTTTTGGTGCTTTCGTGAAGGCTGTATTTGCCTATAGTAGGTCTATAGTTTTCCTCCCTCCCTACCTTAGTACCTTAGCGTTGAAATGACCTAACACAATTTTCGTACTATACACCTGTAGTTCGGTAATCGGTCAACCATCTTTCTCGCTCTTCGTAAAATGTATCTTTATCACTATCATTATAGCCACCTCGGTCGAAGCATAGATATTAATTAAAACCATGTTGAACCATCGAGTACGTATCGTAAAGTATGGGAGTCTTTCGTTTACGAACTGTATATTCTGAACCGCCGGAAGGATATTGTTCTTAATCATGAATCATGTTTCGAAATCGTGAGACTGTGTTGCCCCGTAGTAGAAAGTGTATTTGCTCTGTGGAATGCTATCTTGACCCTCGCACCGTACTTCTTTTATCTCCAAAATGTCCAGCTCGTACTTTTCTGTCTCGCGTATCGCCACTTGAAGAGAGCTCGTTTTCTATAACGTTTTTGTGTTCCACGTTTCTGTTCTAAAATCTTTCTTAATGCTGTTCTTGAAGCCCCCTGAGGCAGTCCCTACTCGGGATCCGAATGAGGGACTAGTTTACCTCTGGAATATTTTACTCCAGGGGAATCCCTGAACAATCCGTTACTATTTCTTGACAAGCTTTAGCGGTGTTGTCAGATCTATGACCTCGCAGAAAAGGCAGACGTTCAAGATGTCATCTTTTATACATCTTTGAGCCTTGCCGATGTCATTTATCTTCAGCCTCAGGGAGGTAATGGTGAAGCTGCTTCCACTCACCATGATATTTTTGTTCGGGATTCTCTTCCTCTAGCTTTGTAAATCTCTCTACTAACTTCAAGGCAGCAATTCTGGTTTTCGTCAGTTCCTGAATATTTCCGGTACCCACCATATCTTGTCGGTTTTAATCTATCAGCCACCTGGTAGGAGAGCGGAAACTCCAAGCCGGTAGAATCAACTCATGTGTGCTGTAATACATTGTAGTACACAAAGTAATGCTCTATTATATTTCTGTATGGCATTAAGTTCTTCTTATTACGTTTATCATCATTTACTATAAAAGGTGTGTACGTTATAAAACCCGTCCAGAACAAATATGAAAGTAAGGATTTTGTCTCATTTCCATTAAAACTTCATCAATCTTGCAAAAACAATTTGATGAAAACCTTCAGAATAAAACTCTGTATTGTATATCAACCTTGGTTAACACCAGTTCCGCAGAATATGTTTTTAACAATTGGGCTCTGTCAACATGAGAACACCCAAGTAGCACATACATGCCGGCCGATATGGGCATATTGGATTTTACGGCATCCATCGATATCGTACAACGACATGGACCCGATATTGTGTGGAATATATCTTGGCCAATATCGGCCAACGATGTAGATCGACATCGGACATCGATATCGTTCGACATCGATCATCGACATTGCTCAATTTTGGGTATGGACACTGCTTAATATCGGTCATTGATATTGTGAACTTAATGTAATTATGTTTTTTTACTATTTTTCTTAAAAGGGATCCCATTTCTATATAGGATCACCAACATAGACAAACCAACAAGAAACAATAAAACACGTGAGAAATTGTAGAAAATACTGTTTATGTAAGGAATACTATTGTTCTGTAGCTAAAGTTACATCACTTCGTTGTGCTAATGGATTGTAAAATTTGTTGACCACTTCTGGTTTGTAAAATAATGTTATTTTAGATATTGCTTCATGCTGAAATTTGTAGTTCCACTCAGTGGTATTCATTTCACGTCTCTTCCGCTTCTAACTTCGCTTTTTTGTTTTTGCCAAGAACGTAAGAGTACAATAGCTATGATTAAAATGAAACAGCTTAATTGAAAGGAATTGTGAAACAAATGTAAATAAATATCAATTTAGCTTATCGTTCAACTAAAAAGAACTTTCTTAACAACCACATGGTCGAGAAAATATGCTACTTTCTACCGTACAAATGAAACAAAAGTGACAAATGCCTCTCTGTTCTGGAGGTGTACGATAACCAGCGTAATACATATTACTATAAATCTTATTGGTTTGTCCATGTACTTACAGTGATCAAAGACTCCTTTGGAAAAACACAATCGATCTTGTCACTTTATTTTTCTGTCCCCGTGGAAGAGCAAGTTATTTCTACACTTTAACATGCTTCGATGAACAACTCTTTTTCATAAGACAAAGCTTGGACCGTGTTGACCACAACATGAACTTTTATATTTTATCACCAGAAGGATATAGCGTAGATTGAATAAACGTTGGTTTCCCCATATGGACCGACATTGATTAATATAGATATCGGATAACGACATGGATCGATATGGTTCCATGACGAGTACTTTAGTGTTTCACTATGAACAAAAAGTTTTGTAAAAAAATCGATTGTTCTTTTCACAATACTCACTACAGTTTTAGAAAATAAGTAAATTAGTTATACCGATAATCGATGTTGATCCCACATCAATGGACGTGGGTTCAAGCCGGTCGCTCTCCCGCCCGCATTAACGATGTGGGGCAATATGGGTCCCATGAACGGCCAACGTGTGTGTGCTGCTGGGGCAGTAAATTAACTTAAGAAATCGAATTTAAGTAGGTCGTTGAAGGTGCTTATTCTATCATAATGAAAATTGTATTTGGAAGGCACAAGAATTGGGTTTTCTTAAAAAACGTCACTGTGGAAACGTTACTAGCATCTTAAAAAGTACTACAATGCGATCACCACTGGAAAGTTTAAGCAGTGTCCAAAGTTCAGCCTGAAGAAACTTTACAAGCATATGTAAGACAAACATAATTATATTTCCATTGAATTTTATATCCTTTCCCTCTTTGTAGTCGATTCAAATTTTTTTGGAATATCACACTCGGGTTTGATAAAAAAATCTTTGGTAAACTTTATTTTTATATGGGCCAGTTTACTAACTTTAGACTTCAGCCCGTCACGATTCGCCTTTAGCTGTTAAATCCACACCCATGCCCCTGCAGGGACTCGAACCAGGGATCTTCGAGCCGATGGCCCACCACCGCAGACAACTCGGCTACCCAGTCGGCACTCTGCTTTGAATATTAATCCATTTTGGAAATATCACCACTCCGGACTAATTTACGATTTAAAATGTTTCAGTTCATTAAAATCCATATAACGTTTTCGAAGATTTTGCTCCCTTAATTATCCCCATAGAATCAAAATAATCGTTACTGTCTGTAAATTATGTAGTTACGGATAATAAACCAAATATTTCTGCTTTGATTTTTCTTTGTCACTTCATAAGCCAATTAATACTATCATAAATGCTTAACAGTTTTACTCACAAATTTGATGGGTCCGGGTGTCATGGTTTGTATCATACACAAGATTGCTAATAGATGGGACAGTAAGCCATGTTTGTTAGGAGTAACTCATTTTCTTTCTAATGCCCATTTTATTAACTCTATTTGCACTCATGTTATATGGGTCAGTCATTTTGTTCGCAGGATTAGGATCTGTTTTCGTGTCTTTCTGAATTTGTTGGATTATTATTGTTGAATTGTGAAATAACTGCATTCGTATTATTGGTGACTTTGAATTAATTTCACGCTCAGATATGTGAAAACGAGGTTAGTTTTCAAATTTGTGAATTCTCTACGTGCGATTGAATTATTATTGCTTACCATTGAGCCTAGAACAAAACATTCTTCTAATTTATGAGATCGATAACACCCTAAATACAACAAACATATCCTAAATTCAACAAATTCCAATCAAGAGGAAGCATTCATTTTCACAATTTTCAAAATGGTGGCTTCGGAAACATTTGGACATGGGATTTTAATTTCCTTGATAACACAAGTGAAGTTGGGTGTAAAAAAATTACCTCTTCTGAATTTTACTCACGTGCGCTTGATAATGCAAAGTAATGAGGTAGTCGGAATTCAAGTTGGCACTCATTTCCGATGTGGCTCACGGCGACAACTTAAAAATTCAATTTTATTACTATAACCAGGGATGATATACGACGTATGCCCACCTGAATGTTTTATGTATCACAGTAAATCCATCTAAAATTTATAAAGTACCGATGTATAATGAGATAGCAAGGGAAAGGTTTCGTTACAAAGAGCGAAGTTTATACCCACCTAAACATTTAGCATTATATCCATGTCTATAACTAAAACAAAATGGAAAATATCCACTTTGAGGTCCTTTATCATATTTACTAATCATAAAATTTACTACAATTTGATATATTTACTAATTTGGAATCGTAATTGGTTCCGGAGATATTAACGGAAACGTGTTTATTTTGCTCTTAATTATATGCTGAAATATCTTAAATATGATTCTAACAATGTCAACTACTCTCTATCCTTACTTAGGTTTTCCCAAAGTTTTCACTCAATCACAACAGGCAAATGATAAGATAGTACCTAGAAAACTAGGCCATGACTGACTTCTTTCTAACATCCGATTCCCTACACTATCCCCAGCCTGAGCCTATATCTATATCTGCAATATAAGATTCACTTCCATCATGTGTGTTGTATCTTCGCTCCTTCTGTTTACATTTTCATTCTTCATTTCCTAGACAGTGACGATAATAAGCTATGTCCATATATACACACTCAAGTGGTTGACTTTTCATTGCTAAGGCTATTTTAAAGTCACTGCCCTCTCTCTTTTCTTTTATAAACAAGAATATTTCTCTCATATTTATTATCGACACAATCAACACTTCTCCCCTAAGGCGCTCCTCACATTTGAAAACACATAGCTTTTCTCTGACATGCGGTGCACATCTTCTAGTTTCACGACTAGGATTCTCATTTTCACACTTTGAAGACTTTGAGAGGGACCGCAGGCCTCACTTGGCAGGAGTAGATGTATTCAAGGATCTCTTTTCAGCTCTTTGTAGTTTTTGGGTATGGACGACATTTTTGTAACAAGCACTGTGGTACACTGTTTGCTGCGGAAAATTCTTCTTTCTTCGGTTACGTTTGCAATTCTTTCACAAAGGGTCGCAAATTCTGTTTCTCCGTAACGTGCTCGTTCATTAGCATAATCTTTAAGTCTCAGCAGAGCATCTCTATCAGCTATGTTACGTAAGTTTTTCTTTGCTTTCAAACACGCTATGCAATTCATCATTCCGAAATCTTCTACCTTAGTCTCAATGATTCAAAGGCACCTTCTCTGATCTGAAACAACAGAAACGCTTGTTACTTGTTATACATACAAAAGTATCACATACTTAAAGTATCAAAAGTGATCAAATATGGGTAAAACACGCAAATAGTAAAACACAAATAAAAAGTATCAGCTCCTCGCAATCTTATATACAACTTATTTCGGTTTCAGACTTACTTTCCTGGAACAGCAGATAAAAAATAGATTATGAGACTTACATCGCTGCGATCCATAAATATTGAGCCAACACTGACAATTAGTGCTTGTAGGAAGTGTTGAACCACAACCGTTGTTTAAGATGTGAAGGAATAAACATGCCAAGTTTGGTGCAAATAAGTTGAACGGTATAGAACATTCGTATTTCCATTTTTACACTGTAAAAAAACACACACTTTTTTAACACTTTTTTGAACACCTTTGAGCACTTTCTGGAAACGACTTTAGCTCACTTTCGAACACTTTAATAGTGTCCAAAAGTGAAATAAAGTGCTATTAAAGCGTCTCAAAGGTGTTCAAAAGTGCTTTAAAATTGAACAAAAGTGTTTCCTTAATAGTGCTACAAAAGTGCTCAAAAGTGCAAAGAAAGAGCCCTCAATTTTAATGTGTTCCAAAAGTGTGTTTTGGAAACTAGTTTCTACTACTTTCAGAACACTTTATTCACTTCCAAGCACTTTTGGAACATTTTATGAACACTTTCTTAAACAATATTACGTGTCATTAAGATATTACGTCAGCACGTTTTTGGTCAATTTAGACCCCTTCCCTCTTAGTAAGCAACATTAAATAGATGCCCTATCCTAATATATAGACCCCCAGCAGAAGTATAAAAACCTTGAGTCTCTTTGTTCCCGGATGCTGACAATATTTGAACGACACCTGACACAAAATATGTAAATTATTCAATTACATATTTAATTGTGACGCAGAGTATCAAAATCCGTTATTTATTTTTTACTATAATTGTCGAATTTTGAGACTACGCAATACAGTTAAATATGTATTTAAAGCATATACATATTTTCACGTCAAGAGTTGTTCAAATATCACCATTCGGGAGGAGGGGATTCAAGCTTTGCTTATTTTTGCTGGATGTCTATATATTAGGGATAGTACATCTATTTAATGTTACTTACTAAGGAGGGAGGGATTCTAAATTGACCAAATGTGCTGACGTAATATCTGAATGACACCTAATATATTTAGCGAAGGCGCGTATTATCAAAATTCACCCACTTTTTTCTAAAAATATTTTTCATCCAAAAATAAAACTTTTTTCTCTATGGCTAAGAGATTTCGAATTAAAACTCCATTTATCCGTGTTAGAACGGCTCCGAAACTTTTTTTTTTTTAAAATATTCCTGAAGTGGTTATAAATGGTTTTCATGTTACACGCCTGAACTTTAACTTCAACCGGAAATCTTACGCAGATAGTAAGTATATACTTTCGGAATGACTGATAAGAAATATATTAAAAAACGACGACACTCACCATATGCTGGGTATACACTGTAAAAAAAAACACTTTTTTAACACTTTTTTGAACACCTTTGAGCACTTTCTGGAAACGACTTTAGCTCACTTTCGAACACTTTTATAGTGTCCAAAAGTGAAATAAAGTGCTATGAAAGCGTCTCAAAGGTGTTCAAAAGTACTTTAAAAGTGTACAAAAGTGTTCCCTTAATAGTGCTACAAAAGTGCTTAAAAGTGAAAAAGAAGCGCCCTCAATTTTAATGTGTTCCAAAAGTGTGTTTTGGAAACTAGTTTTGACTACTTTCAGGACACTTTATTCGCTTTCAAGCACTTTTGGAACAATTAAATGCACTTTCTAGACACTTTCATACACAATATTTTTGTGTTCGCGGCAGCGCGTTTTTCGTCAATTTAGACCCCCTTCCCCGCAGTAACGAACATTAAGTAGATACCCTATCCCTAATGCTTAGACGCCCAGCATAAATAAGTAAAGCTTAAACTCCCGACCCCGAACGCTGACGTAATATTTGAACGACTCCTGAAATTAAAAAATGTACATGTTTCAAACACATATTGGTAACTGTGGAGCGTAGTATTAAAATTCGTTGTTTATTTTTTACTGTAAATAACGAATTTTGATACTATGCAGTACAGTTAAATATGTATTTGAAGCATGTACATATTTTAATGTCAGGAATCGTTCAAATACTTCGTCAGCATTCGGGGGCGAGAGAGGTCAAGCTTTGTTTATTTTTGGTGGGAGTCTACGTATTAGGGATAGAGCATCTACTTAATGTTGCTTACTAAGGAGGGAAGGGGTATAATTTGACCAAAAACGCTCTGACGTAAAATCTGAATGACATCTAATACATTTAGCTGTGACGCGTAGCATCTATATTCGTTATATCTAATTTTTTCCTAAATACTTTGAAAAAAAAATAGTCATTTTTACCTGTGGCTTCAAAGGCTGCAAATTAAAACCTAATTTATCCCTGTAAAATCACATGTTTTTGGTAAGTTTTATAAAAGTGGATATAACGGATTTTGATACAACGCGCCTCAACTATAACTTCAACCTTGAATCTTATACAGATAGTAAATATATACTTTCGGTATGGCTGATATATATATTTAAAATATTTTAAAAAATCACCACAAACCATGTCATGCTGGGTACCACAAAAAATATTCCGATTGATTTCTTTCCGTGTTTTCTTGTCCCAGACGAATGTCGGGATGGTATCCTTAATTCAGGCACGTACGTACTAATTTTTAAGTAAAACATGACAACACCTTTAAAAAATTAGCATCTAAATCAATAAAAATAAAAAAAATGTAACCCCAAATATAGGAAAAAAACATTACAATTTTATTTATGTTTTAACAGTTAGTAAACTGTACACACGGTTGATTCAGTAAAAAAAAAATATACTATGTTCTTTCTCTCCAAAAATGAGTTTAGAAAGTCAACAGTCCAACAGAAAAAAACAACAAAGAAAAAAGCAGGAAAGATAAATGTTCACATTAAACACTTCAAACAAGTGTAAACAACTTCTGTGCTTTTTATATCACTTTTAGTGATACAATCTTCGGTAACACAACGAAGGTCAAGGTGCAGCGTCCGTAATTGCCTTCTTCGACACACCCTGGAACAATAATAGATAGTACTGTATGTATTTACTATAAAATAGAATACATTAATCACATGAATCTAAAAGTGGTATCTTCTCTGAGGAAATTAACAGATTAAAAAGCATGTATAGCAACCAAGCAGCCGTGACTTAATAGACAGATTGTTAAGTGTGTTAGCATTTGGAAGGTTTCCAATTCGAAACCGGCCCTGACCGGGGTTCTTTTATGGTTTTCCTGGTCACACCTGGCAAATGCTGTGATAACACATTCAACACAGGCCGTGACCCGACGTCTTCCGGCATCCTTTCCCCTTCCCTATTTCGGCCTGAGACTGAGATGCCCGAAGGCCATAATAATAATAGTAAAGAATAATATATAGAGTAGTCGTAGTTCACTTGGTAGAGCGATGGCTTGACAATCGGAATGTCCTGGAAACGATCTTAGCGACATCTCATTCTGACTGAGGTTTTAGCAGGGTTGATTGTCATACCATGTAAATGCCGGGATAGTACCTACTGATGATTCCCTGACCGACATCTTCCAATATCCCCTGCTCCACCATATATTCAATCCTCAGCCTGAGTTGCCTAAAGACAAAAATACGTTCAATTATTGAATAATAATAAATATTTTTAATAACACTAACAATCGGAACTTCATTTGATAGACGAGCACATTCAGGTCTTGCTGCCGGTATGGCGTGCAATTTTTATATATCGATCGGTATTTTCGATCGATCGATATTTTGAGACTTGAAATATCGATATCGATAAAAATCTATATATCAAACGATTATGCGATTTTTATTTCCTACGATTTTTTATTTTCGATATTCTATTCTCAATTTCCAATGATATCTGGTGTAGTAAAAAGTAATCCATTATTTTGCCAATAGATGGCTTCAGTGATCTGTAGCTCACGTTGTATAAGTCCGATCGGGTTCAACGAGATGGCGTTCAAACGATGAGATTGCGTACTAGAAACACTGTTCAGATAGTTGTGATGAGTTGACTCAGTGTTGTGTGAGCGCGCGTCAAAATGGACACTAGCAAAGAGAAAATACGCTATATTTTACAGTTTTTCTTCGATAAAGGCGAAAACGCAAGCCAGGCGGCTGCAAATGTGAATAGTGTTTATGGTCCTGATACTGTAACAGCCAATCACGCGCAATTTTGGTTTCGTCGATTCCG
>JAGDQP010040443.1:0-16227 GCA_022664845.1 Lepisma saccharinum | reverse complement strand
CTTTATGCGTATTTTAGGAAAATTTAATATTGATACGTCTATGTAACACCGACACAGATGACGAAGGTATGTAGAATAAGTATCATGTAGTTAAAAAATTGGCGTCTGTGGCTTAGGTTTGAACCAACTTCGTCAGCTTTATGGACAAAAAGAGAAAGAGAGCTCGCTACGACCACGGCTACGAATCATTATGGTAGAACAAGCTTCGAGCTAAACTCATGTTTAAATGTAAACGAAGTAAAAATTATATTAAGCGCCTTTTTGTTTAATGTTCCGTGTTTCATGTATCTATGATCTAATCTTCCATTTAATGCTATTTCCCTAGATTCTATACATATGAAAACTATATCCTACAATTTGGTAAAAGTTGTAAAAAAGGAGTTTAATGTCCCAAATGAGAATAAGTAACATTTTATCCCTACTGATTACGAACGTGCTGATATCGTTGTATTAAATTTATTTTATGATCAATATTAGTGATAGAATAACTCTTTAATTTATTTAACCACAGAGAATGTTTGTCAGTAAGGGCTAGTCGATTTTCTTAAAATGTATTTATTGCTTTTAGGTATCTTAGGCTCAGACCGGAGAATTTAGTATGTAGAAACTGGTGTAACTAGTAAATCAGTATTTGAAAACAGGAGAGTGGATACTCATGTTTCGCGACGTTGCCACATAATTCATATCAGAACTTATTTTTAAGAGACCAACAAGTGGGTTTTAAAAAAATTATAAAACAACAAATAAATAGATTACGATAAAGAAAATTGGATCTTTTTTTGTAAAGAAACTTATCTCTTGATGAATGGCTTATTCATAACACGTTTCTTACAGAGGAAAACATTTAATTTTGTAATTTAGGCTTTTGAAGGAGAGCGCTTATTTTATCATTGGCTGAGTGTACATCCCAGTTTCCAGAGGCGACTTCTCGTTGCTACTGTGGATATACATGATGGAATCCGTATTCACATACAGAAGTTTATCATACCCTACAGTATCCATCAATTCATACAACCGTAGACGTGCATACAGGGAATTTAAAAACAATTTAGTAATGTAACGCAGTCCCGGGTTTTTTGAATGTCCTCATACTTCATTTAAATATTTTCATGTTCTTCATAGTGTTTTATGAACTGTTTTTTGTTGTTCTGTTTAACATTCGGCAGGAAATCCACTGGCTTGCTGCTTCATTGTGAGGAACTTCCCACAGACTTCTCAAATAACCCAGATTGCATTTTAAATTCCCAGACTTCATGGATTTCTTTTACTTCATATCCACGTTTCATACTTGGATGAAGTTCTGGTGTGGCAAAAGTTCCCCTGAATTCCCTTTCTTTTTCTGTATGGTGGCAGTCAGCATTATTGGTTTCTTCCATATATGTTCTGCACAGACCAAAAAGTAATTTTGAATTACATGAAAAAGATAATATTGGAAGTTTAAGATTGGTTGGTGGTAGAATAGAGCAATCTACAAGTCCGTGCACATTTTTGAGTTCTGGAAAAGTAGTTTTGTACACGCGTGGCATTCCCACTGGCAGTGACATGCGTGACATTACCCATAGATACAAGCTCGTTATGTCTAGATATTTTACTTCCTCTTTTTAACTCCATTTATACAAACTTTGGAAGCATTCTGTCCTTCCTCCTTTAAATGCAAGCTTCGGAATCAATCCGTCATAAAGATTTGCCTAGTGGGCCTTAATATAATATTGTATGACTGTTTTGCTTGACTTCTTTAAGACATTCACATTCCAATATTTCGATGAATGTTGTGTTTTTGAGAGTGCGTATATATTCTGCCTTTTTCACGGTACGATCATACCATTGTTCAAGACTTTCTTCACCATCTAATGAAGTATGGCGGAGAATAGGATAACACTGTGGATGCTCATGAAAAAACAACCATTAAATTCTGCTGTAGCGACCTGATTTTTGTTCTCCATTAGTACTATGTTTTATTTTTACTCGCAGTATGTGCCAAATACTCTAACCATTGCAAAGCCTTTTAACTTTGTTGTCACGGTGCTCGAATCCCAAAGGTGGTAAAATGGCTATACTATTTACTTCCAGATATAATGTCCGAAACACGCGGATAACCAAACGGGCAATAGTAGGACTACTTAGAAAACACTTTATTCCCTGTGTTTTTTCCTCAATAGTATTCGAAAATTTCACAACTGCCTACGTTAACAATAATACGCCATTCTTACTGTAACTAATCAGTTCTTTTAGCATATTAAATTTATAATTGGGATCCTTTTCACATGCATCACGCCATGCTATAAATGCTATGGATCATCTTCGGATTTATTTTCAATATCAAATCATTTAAGATCTGGAATGGTGCCATCATGATTTTCGTTTTGTTTTGTATTGAACATATATGAAAACTCGCCTTTTTTAAAATTTGCATCAAGACCTACTGTCTTTGGCAAATTACTAAGTTTATTGTTCATATAAAGCAGCATATCTCTAAAAATAATACGTTCATTTAAGGGCATTTGAACAATTTTCTGACCGTTCATGATAGATTGTAATTTTTTCATGAACTTGGTCTTCAATTATGTTTCTTGCAGCTAGTTTCATGTCAAAACCAATCCGTTGTGTATTAAACATACTACCTGCTGAAATTTAGGCCTGGCAATTAATACATGCTTTATAAACTCTCCCATCGTCTTAAAGATAAAATCCCTATGACCATTGTTTTGATTGCCACAATTATCACAAGGAACCTCTGCATTTGTTTCATTCCAGCATTGATTGCAGCGATGCGATGCACAAGCCAAGTTCACTTGATGCTCCCTTTCCCCCTTTACATTAGAATCTAATAGTTGAGTTTCGCAATCAAATATAATGGCAAGATATCTAACATATTGCTGTTTCTTTAATGGCTGTACATAGCAGTCATGACCAGGTAACGCAAATTTTTCACACAGATAACAAAAAATTCTCCACAAACATGCATTTGTTTTCGGGGACGACGACGGATATTTACAAGTCTGTGACAAGTACGGCACACTTGTATATCCTGGCATAAGGATCTATTACTTTTATTTGATGTAACTATGATTTACCATAAAATTCAACGAAGGAAATATTTTACGGCAATCAGCACATGGAAATAGACCTTTTTCTTCTTCTGTAATGCCATTGACAGTACGAACATTTATATTCGCATTTATGATATGTTATGTCATTAAACCCCTGTAACAATATCGACAGTACTTATGTAATAAAAGGTATTTTCTAATGGAGGGAATTACACTGTAGTGGTTGTCAATAAACAACTGTTTTGGAGCAGCTGGACCAATATACACTTTAATAATTTCTCTTGTTTCGGGGTTGTTCTCATAAACTACAATTTGATAATTTGCAAGTAATTAGAACTTATGTACTACTCGATTCGTACAACAGTTAATTTTTTTCAGTGTCAACATTTGGTTTAAGACATAACTCGTTTGCTCTATCAATCCACATGTTTGGTCTTCATTTTGTATCTTGAAGATTTTGTGCTAGCGAATGATTCCCATTTTGTGCTAGCAAATGATTTGGCCTGGGCCAAAATCAAGCCTTGTGGCAAACAATAAATATCATTCGGAACTTGAATCGTACCTGCTAAAAGAAACAATCCCTTATCCACTAATTTATTTGCACGCTTATTAAGTGTTCCATCTCCCTGGCCAAATCGGGGATCAATCCAATGAACTTTAATTTTCAATTGTCCCATCATAAACTCTCGTTGGAATTGAGAACATTTTCTAATGTTTCTAAAATGACTTCAGGAGTAAATTTATCTTTCAATCGCCAAGAAACAAGAACTGGACTGTCTGTAATAGAATTTCTGCTATCGACCGTCAATCCGGACGTATGCATATTCTGGAATTCCTGATAAAATATGTCTTGTGGCAAACTGAAACAATCTATTTACATACTGTTCTGGGTCCACAATTGGTACTTGATCAGTGTTTTCCAACATTATTTCCCTCCCATGAAGGCCGAAATGCGGACATTTTCTCTGAGTGCTGGATACATGGTAAAGTCTTGTGACGGTTCATTTCCACTGCTACACATATTTTCTGTCGCTGTCTATAGTTTCCAAACAGAAGGTGCTACACCATCTTTTTACTTAATTTTTTGAGTGAATCTTCTTCTATATTATTAGGTGTAACATTACCAAATAATCGCTCAACAATAGGGAGAGCATTACTTGACGAGCCTGCTTCAACAAGAATATTATGTTGTTCATCGTAAGCTTTAGCTGTAGGTGATTATGTCCGGTTCAAGGCTTCTTTCAATTACTCTTTCAATGTTAGCTTTGTTTTACATTTAAGGGCATACACAACTCCTCTGCTGATGGCGAAGTACAGAGATTCACATTTTCAAAATCTATTTTCTCCATTTGGTCCTACTAGTCTAATGGCACGATTCAATACATCATATTGAAAAATTAAACACAACAAATCAGAGTTTGAATCCTATGGTGCAATACCATTATTATTTTTTGACTGCAAGCTGAAACAGGCACCATAGGTGGTGGAAGCATAGCATTCAATGTTGGACTGACGCCACCAAGTGGATCAGGTAATGGTTCATTTCTATTTTCTTCAATTTCCATTGGAAGAGTAGGCGAAGTTAACAGTTTTTCATTTCTTCTTACATCTACTTCCTGTAACACATCTACTGCTGTAGTTATTGCACTAGTCATAAACTAGTGCTTTCTTCTTGTTCCATTAGACGGGATGGAGGAGTAATAGCAGGAAAATCAAATATTTCCACAATCCCGTTTTCATCAAGTTCTCTAATTGGCGGTCGCGGAAGAATATGATCAAATTCATATGCAGGAGTTAACGTTTCACTATTGTAAATATTCATATTGCCCTGTCCCCCATCATGCTAAAACTGGCAATCATTTGTGGCGCAATTACAGGCTGTACTTCACTTTGCCCTTGCGCCTCTTGGTGATACTGCATGTTCCCATTATGAACATTAATATCAGTATTCAATCCAAATGGTAAGGGAAGCATGCTTTCTAATTCCACCATCAAATGATAAGCATACTCAAAACCAAATAATTTAAAAAGAGGGTCAGAATCTAATCTGTTTAAGTCAATTTGGCGTTGATACTATAATTCATGAAATCGATCTTGCAACGATTAAATTAACCCTTCAAATTTCCACGGGGCTGAATCATACAATGCAACACATCTCCCACCGATTGACACAATGCAATCCACTCCTCTGTGCGTTTCCAGAATGTATCACTAAGGTAGAAAGTAAATTCTCTATTTACAAGATCTCTTGTTGGGCGAAAACCACAGCTATACGCGTAGCAGATATCTCGCCACATCCCCATCATGGCGTTTTCATCAAGCATTTGTCCGTTTAACTATTGGGACAAGATGTTATGCATCGGATTCATGCTTGTCTTCTTTCTAAAATAGTAAAGAAACAACAACGTGCTTAAAACGGCGTTTTCCCAATCGTACTCTAAACGTAACTAACAAAAAATGTAGTTTGATATACCTTTAAATTTAAAAAAAGGAATGTTTTTGCAAATGATCAATAAACTTTAAAATGAGTCAAGTACTAATAATATTTCATTTCCACATGTAGTAGTGGTATGTAAAACAAAATATTTTAAAATCAGAATATTTTGCAAACGATCAATAAACTTTAAAAGGAGTCAAGTACTAATAATAGTTCATTTCCACATGCAGTAATGTTATATAAAACTCATTTCGTGCAAAATGTAATGCTATGTTGAACCCCAAAAAAATATTACAAGGTAAACTAATAGTGGTTTGTCATTGCCTTTTTATAAGGTAGAATACTATTACATTTTTACATGATTAGTTAACTATCTAAAAATAAGATACTACGTTCTTATTTAAAAAAATAAAATAATGGCAAATGTTATTTCGGCAGTGGTTCTTAAAAACTAAAGATTATGTCTTTTTAAAAACTAAATCTTTTGTGCTATGCTTAGGTCATACAAACAAGGTTTATTTTCTCTTCCTTTATTTTTTTTACAATTTTAGTTAAAATTGACAAAAAATGTATATATTTTATCTCTGCCCATTCTTTTTACAAGGAAAATCTTGAACCATTGTTCCTTAATTATTTAACTGCCCTTTTCCCTAGCTTTCAAAAAATAAGTTTTCTACTAATACTTTTTAATATTTATGGCACTTGTACAACAAAGAGGGTATACATTTTTTCAGACCATGTTAGACACTATTTTTCTTTCTAAAACTCGGTCGACTCTCAATACAAAACATCAACAAAAATAACACTTACCCTCTTCAATTTATCCACCAGCAAACACAACATAATCCAATATAACAAATTCAATTTCTGTTTCTGCACCAACAGCAGGTTCCGCCAAATTCCCTTTCTTTCTCTCAATGATAATACTTGTTATTAGTTTCACCTTCAAGGGAATGAGTTCCAATCTGCAAAAATAATAATAAAACTATTTTAACTCTACAATACTTAAATATATTCATTCAACAATATTAAAATCAGTATTAAAAATGTACTTATGTTAAGTAATTTTAGTTAATAACTTTGCTTTAGTTGGTACTTAACACTTCCACAACCCCATTTAACACATCTCCGTCATCTACGCGTAATGATTCATCTTTATAATAAATTTTGTTTGCCTTGAATGATTAACAAATTAGTATTGTGGTGGCCATTTCTAATCAAATATGGACAATTCCAAAAAAATCTTATATTGTCTTCATTTACTCACAATCATACATGTTTATACTAAATTTCATATGTTTGCCTTGAATAGTTAACAAATTAGTATTTTGGAGGCTATTAATCAAGTATGAAGAACTATTCCAAAAAATCTTATATTGTTTTAAAATACTATGCAGAAGGTACCTTCATACCAAATTTCAGCTCTGTAGTTTAAACGATGCGAAAAATGGTTTTTGGCCGCCATCCTTGTTTGAAAATTGCAACTTTTCAATTTTTTTGTTATAATTTCTTCATCTATTAGGTATAAGGTACATACATACAAAATTTCACGTTCCTATCTTAAATAATATGAAAAATGTTTTTTGGTCCTCATCTTTGTTTAAAAAAGGCGATTTAAAAAATCTTATATCGTATAAATCTACTATGCATAAGGTACATACATATAAAATTTCACGTTCCTATCTTAAATAATGTGGAAATGGGTTTTTTGACCGACATATTTATTTTAAAATGGCGACCTTTTATGTTTTTGAAATAAATTTTCGTAATTTATTCATCTAAATACATCTTTATACCAAATTTCAGGATCTTAAACGATGCGGAAAATGATTTTTTTCGTCCACCATATTTATTTCAAGAAAGCGACTTTGCAAAAATAAATTGATAATTCCTTAATCTACTCATCAAAATACACCTTTCTATCAAGTTCTATAATTTTGGCTCAAATAAAGCAAAAAATTTCGGCAGGCCCTATGTTTATCATTTTAGTCATGCATCAACAAAACATTTCTTTTTAAAAATAATTGTAATTCATAAAACAAAGTATATTTTAAAACGTTTCTAGCCATAATCCATTAGGTTACGTAATATGGTTCATACGGTATTGCACGCAAGAAACTTTTCTTTTTAGTCATGCATAAACAAAATATTTTGATATTTATAAATAGTGAATTTTGATATCGGAATAGTAAATTGTATATTCCTAACAAAAGCATTGCGCAGTCCGCAAGCAAATAAAGAAGCAAAGCTTGATACAGTGAAAAATAAAACAAACACAAAGGTTCGCTTTTATTTCATTTTATAAGAAATAGAAAAAATATTGTTAAAGGTGTAGAGCAGTAGTTGATCACTTCATAACAACGTTGCAGAGGAGATCAGTCATTCTGTTAAGTGTAGTTTATGCCTTGAACCATGAAGGAATAAAGTAAGTAATTATTTCACTGTACATTCTAGTACATTCTGGTACGTGGCGAAAAATGTACTTTCAATATTTTTATTTACATAATTTCGGCTGCGTTCAATTATAATGCCTTACAATATTATGTGTGGGGATGTGTAATAGAGAAAGTTCAGTTTAGGTCAGCCAGCTATAGACTAATACTTCACAATATATATGTTTTAAACAACTCTTTCCCGTATAAATAATGTATATAGGTGCTTCCATAAATACATAGCGACGCATAGCAAAACAAAATCACTTACGAAAACTTGTATTTCACAATCTTTTACATAAATACCAAGTCAATTTGTTTTACACACATGTAATTATGATTATACGGGAAGCTCATCACATTTAAAACTCACTTCATCTGCTCGAGCCAACGCATTAGCAGCGGATAAACTTTATGGAGCGATGCTTCTAACAGCTAATGAACTACATGTAGTTTATTTCCTTGCAAATAATTATCACAGATCCTTCCATAATCACCTATAAGCAACTATCAGTCTTAAAAGAATTACGAAAAGCTGTGTTTGGACACTATGTCAAGCGAGTGAAGACAGGTGAGCTAAAAGTAGGTTCGATATTATTTCATTATATGGAATGTACATAACATTTAAATCACACTGCTTGTGCTTGCTTTAGAGGCAATTGCTGTTGTATGGAAGGATGTAGTACTTTACCTTAGTCAAGAAAGATCTGACTAACAGTTTTGATTAATTTACAACTACACATATTTTGTCACAAAAAACCTCGAGAGTTGAACACTATGTCAATGGCTGAAGACGGGTTAGCTCAAATTAGGTTCATTTTTTTATTATATGCGATGTACATAACGTTTAAAACACAGTGCATTTATTTGGTTTCAACGTAAACACTTCCTAGTGTGTCTCGCTTTTTCAGTTACATTACAGTTCTGAAACTCGAAACTTGGTTATATTTGAACCTAAATTGAACTTAACCAAGAGGCAGAAGTTCGAGGACATTCCTTGAACCCTTAGATTTTGCGTCATATTCTGCATTGTATGCATGTGAAAATTCGCATTCAAAAGGTTTTTTTTCCTGTATATGCTAGCATGTACTTTTTCAATCTAGTTTTTTCACTACATTTATATCGACATATTTCACACTGAAAATGTTTCTGGACTTGACAGAGTCTTTCGTGTTCTCTCAAGTGAAATTAAAAACAAAATTTCTTTCATGTAATTTGTATACTTGTTGACTACTCTTTAAATACTACATTGCAAACGTGTTTGAACGCCATATTGACGAAGACGTTTGCACGCATTTTCATATGCATTAATAAAAGAATTTCATTTGTGTAAGAGATGAAGTAGGTCTAACTTTAGTACAATTTTAACACAAGTAATTTATATAACATATTAGCACAACAATTTGAATTAAAACAATTGATTTATCTATACTTTTAAATATTTAAAAAGTTTTCAGATATCCACTCTAGATACTAGGACTGACACTAGATAGCAGCACGGGAAAATTTTGAAACCAATGAATAATTCTTTACATAGAGCTTTTTTTACTGAAAGCATGATTAATGTAAAGTAGAAAATTATTGTATGAACGTAACTCAATCTTTAATTTTCCATATTATTGTACTCTTTTCTAAGGATTACACTTAAATGGAAACTTCTTGAAGGTAGACATATGAACCTAGCTTTCATTAAACTTGAATGATTCGCCTTATTTGTTGAAAGTGTAAATCGCAAACAGTATTTGACTCGTGTATAAGACAATGTTTTAATAGCATGCGCAAGTCACTTACCCCTCAAGTACCACATTAAGTGCTTTGTACTTGTAGCAATATTGGCATTTTAAGGGTGGAAACTTACAGCAGGTTTGACATTGTGAGAGTGAAAACTTGCTAGTTCAGAGATGTTGAACTTGCTATAAACCTTATTTCTAGAAACGTTGGTAGAGCAATATCGAGATGAAGGGACTATGTACAAAATCAATAAGAATAGAAATGTGTAAAACTTGCTATACCTCCTTCTACGACCACATCGACTATTCAAGGTAATAAAAATATATAAGCTGATGTTAGGCCTACACAGATAATAAATTCCTGAAGAACGAAAAAACATCCAAGAAACAAAATGTGAGATATAAGGATTTAAGTGTTTCATTCTTTAGCTTATGGTATCAATTGACATAGTAAAAATTCCATCCTACATACTCTCTTAAGCTACTTACACAAAGTAGCAATGTGAATTTCGAATTTGAAAGTTCGCAATGTGAAACTTATAACAAACCTTAATGTGCAATCTTTGAAATCGCAAACTTACACTAACACACCTTACAATATGTGATAAACGAAACTGTTGCACTAAACTTTGAATTGTAAGGTTTATAATGTCAAACCTGCAAAAACTTTAAACTGGAAAGTGTGTAATGTCAATCTTATAACAAACTCTGATGCATAAAGTTTGAGATCGCAAACTTACAGGAACACGCTTTACAATGTGATAGAGCAAACTCCAGATCAAGTTACACTAAACTTTGATTTGTAAAGTTTATAATGTCAATCTTGCAGCACCGTGCAATGTTTTAAATCACAAACTTACAGAAGCCCGCCTACTAACATGCTTTACAATATGAGATAGACCAAACTTCAGATACAATTGTACTAAACTTTGAATTGCAAACTTTATAATGTTAAACTTACAGCAAACTTTAAATTGAAAAAATGTGTAATGTAAAACTTGTAATAAACTTTGATGTGCAAAAGTTTGAAATTGTAAATTTGCAGGAAGACGGTGTACAATATGTGATAAAGCAAACTTCAGATAAAGCTGCAGTAAACTTTCAATTGCATAGTTTATGTCAAACTTACAGCAAACATCAAATTGGAAAGTGTGTAATATCAAACTTGTGAGAAACTTTAATGTGCAAACTTTGAAATTGTAAACTTCTACGAAAACGCTTTACAGTATATGATAGACCAAATTTATCATAACGTTGTACTAAACTTTGAATTACAAAGTTTATAATGTAAAACTTGCACCAAACTTTAAATTGGAAATTGTGTAATGTCAAACTTTGGCAAGGTTTGAAATCGCAAACTTACAACACGCTTTAAAATATGTGATAGAGCAAACTTCAAAGAAAGTTGCAGTAAACTTTCAATTGTATAGTTTATGTTAAACTTACAACAAACATTAAATTGGAAAGTGTGTAATGTCAAACTTGTAAGAAACTTTAATGTGCAAAGTTTGAAATTGCAAACTTCTACTAACACGCTTTGCAGTATGTGATAGACCAAACTTCACATAAAGTTGTACTAAACTTTGAATTGCGAACTTCATAATGTCAAACTTACACCAAAATTTAAATTTGAAAGTGTGTAATGCTAAACTTGTAAGAAACTATGATATAAAAAGTTTGAAATCGTAAACTTACACAGACGATTTACAATATGTGATAGACCAAACTTCAGATAAAGCTGTAGTAAACTTTAAATAGTATAGTTTATGTCTAATTTACAGCAAACATTAAATTGTAAAGTGTGTAATGTCAAACTTGTAAGAAACTTTGATGTGCAAAGTTTGAAACCGTAAACTTTTAGGAAAGCGCTTTACGATGTGTGAAAGACCAAACTACAGATAAAGTTCCACTAAACTTTCAGTTGTAAAGTTTATAATGTCAAACTTGCAGCAAACTTTACATTGCAAATTTTTAATGTGAAACTTGTAGCAAACTTTGATGTGTAAAGTTTGAAATCCGAAACTTTGAAAACGCCCAGTTTGTAATTCCA
This sequence comes from Lepisma saccharinum, assembly GCA_022664845.1. NCBI lineage: Eukaryota > Metazoa > Arthropoda > Insecta > Zygentoma > Lepismatidae > Lepisma > Lepisma saccharinum. The sequence goes on along the minus strand of JAGDQP010040443.1, from coordinate 4,528 downwards.
AGTTAGCTACAATATTTAAACAAACTATAATTTGCTCCACAGCCACCCATTCACATTATATATAAATTTTCATCATGCATCATAATTTCTAATTAGGCGTAGTTTTCCTAGAAGTGTGCCTTGCTTGCGAGGAGATACTTTAACTTGTATGCCTTACAGGTTCTTTAAAGTTTTTAATTTTTTATTGTGTATTATTTCTGAATGAAAGTAAACGTTTTTTTAAAGAATGACTCATACACTGAGCTTAAACTTTAGTGTGCTGTTATCTTCTGAGCATAAAAGAAGCTACATCTGTAATTAGAGAAAAAATCAATTCTATAAAATAACTAACAGAAGTAAACGTTTTAGTTGAACTCAATTTTTTTACCATTAGAGTATGACACGTATGATTAAATTCTAAACAAATTAAAGCTTGCTACGGCGACGGTAGTAATCGCTTACGTGTAAAACAACTCTAAGAAAATGGAAGCATAGTTTAAGGTTTTCTCGTCCCCATCTTTAAAAGTAGTAAATATTCTGTTTTGTAATCAGCGAGCTTTTCTTCCAATGAGTTTACATTCCCTAAAGTTTAACTCTTTTTCCTCTCAAGAGGTTTAAAGTCAAGATGATGGAGATGCATTCCTAAAGGTCCCCTTACACTTTGTTTTATTTCCAATTAAGCCAAAATAGTGCATATGGCCTTTGTCCCGCCCATCGCTGGTTATGTCTGTCCCCTTTTCCCCTACTCTAAGGGGCTAAAAAGTTCCGAATTGACAATGTCTCTCATAGACATGGACAGAAAATTGCATGACATGAAAGGTTGGATACGTAATTCAGTCCCCCAAGACAGGGCATTCAAAGTTCATTCCCTGTATTAGAGTTTTTTTTCTGGTAATTTCCTTGTTCTTTTTGCTGTTTAGAAATTACCAGGTTTGTGCATATTTTTAAGATCACTATACGGGAATCCAGCTGGTGCGTTCTGTCATACGAATCAGTCACGTTAACTTTAAAGCTCTTAGCTTCTGTGGAAAATTAATGCAATTCCTTTCTGCGATTGTGTTTCTGCTTTGCTAAAGAATTGTCCTTCTTTAGTTACAATAAGAGTGCAGTACACAGTACAAGCAATGTCTCTTTCATCTGTCGCTGATTGCAGATTCAAAGGTTGTTGTTTCTCTTGTATCACAGTTATTAAAGGTGGCATGCGACAAATACGCATATGATAACTGTTCGGATGTTAGTAAAGCTTTGTGTCAACCTGGCTCTTCTTTCCCCCCTTCCTCCCTTCATGTTTCTAAGAGGGTATTGGATTCTTTCAAGTTCCGTTGTCAACAATGTTAACCGTATGTTCCTAAGTACAAGTCTAGTTTAGATTATTCTTCGAAGTTTTTCCTACCAGAATTCTTCCTATTCAATGTTTCTCTTTTTAAGTAAAAGTATGCTGTTTTCTTTCTTGTAACCGTATTTTGGTTCACCAAGTTTTCGAAATTTGTTTCAGCGTCATTCTTCTCCTCCTGATCACTAATTTGGTCCCTAGTAGCACCATTTGTCTTTTGTTTCTGGAATTTTGATGAAACATAGGAATGAATTTTCGTTGCATTTCCTGTCCCGCAGTTTTGTAGGGCAATGGGATCTCTGTGTTATGTTTATCTTGTCTCTTCTACTTTTGTGTTGCCTCTGGCAGATGGTCTAGATATGAGAGGTTCAGCTCATTTTTCTTAGAAACTGCAGGGTACGATTTGATGAGTGTGTGATCTCAGCGGACGATGGATCTTTGGCAGATTTGTATTTTACGTTTATTGCCTTGTTCATCGTCGGTTTTGTGTATCTATTTGCTAGAAGAGGGAGTCTTCGTAACAAATAACTGTCCTTGGAAGCGAGTGTTTTTGGGCTATGTTGAGTTTAAGTAGCCGTGTCTGTGTCTCGGAGATTTCTGCGAATGTTCGATATTGAAGATTCTTCTGCATCGGCTTAGAGAATTATCTCGAGCACGTGCATGTCCCATTTGTACTTCGTTTGTTTGTGGACTAGTTATTCGTCATGACTTGTGTCCTGTCGAATACTAGGTGTGTATTAAGGTCGTAGAGACGCTCTACCCCTAGTTTTAAGGTGTTTTCTCGGCATCGTCTTTCGTTTGTGTTGGTTTGATTTTTGTGAATCTCTTTTGGAAAATTTTGAATTTCATCAAAATCGGTGCTACTGGTCCAGGATGGAAAAATTATGGACGACTCATTTTAGTTTTCTTTTCTTCTTGTCTTTCATTTTGATATTCTTTTGTTGAAATTGGCTGTTAAGCAGTTCGGATTGTTGCTATCCATTTGTGGCTCCCCCCTCCCCTGTTATTTCCGCTTATTTCATATTTCCTTTCGTTTTCAGTTAGTAGGTAACTATGTTTTGCTGATTTTTTGTTGTTGTTGTTGTATACATAGAGAAAAAAATGGAGTTCGGACTTTGTCTTCAAAGTCATGTCTTGTATCATTTCCCAAATACTGAGAATTGTTTTAAGAATTTCTCTCGTCGATGTTTGTTTTCATTTATTCATGTCCTTCTGGCGAAGTTCATGACAGTTTCTTTTTTAAGTTAATAAATATTTAGTTAGCCTAGTTTATTGGCTCCGTGCACTGACCTACATGTATTTACATAATCAGTCTTGTTCAGTACTGTTTATGTTTATTGTTATAGGTCGTTGAGATACTTTCGTTTTATTGTTGTTTATTGTATCGTCTGGACAGACACTTTTTTCTTTGTTTAAGGTTCAACTACATTTTGATTTGTCATAAATTTGGTAATTTTTGTTGACATTTTCGTAGTTGAATCTTTGAGGATGTCGGATTTTCTGCATGTTTTCCGAAATTACCCCATCGTTCGTTTTAGTATCTCAATCGTTTGTTTTTGCTTTGTGTTGGATAAACAACTGTAAAGTTTCACGTAGTTGGTTACCAGGGTTTTCTTGTATTTAGTTTTAATGTCCGAATTATGCGATTCCAATTTTTTTTCTCAAGGTTAGTTACACTGAATTTTGATGATTTTAATTCTTGGATACATTTGAATTCTAGTTTTTACAGGTTTTGCTTTCTGAATTCGAGTTTTTGTTTTAATTTTCAATTTTTTTTTAGAGTTGTTAAAGTTTTCCATAGATATTTGGATGTGACTTGCGCAAGACTCAGCGAAAAGAGACTGCTGAGGTGAACAACTAAAGTCTCTGTGCTGCCAGTGGACTATTCTGAAGAGGGTCTCCTCCGTCCCTCCGAATTCGAACAAGCCATATCAATTATATATGGATAACAGGTTATTTTCTGCTAATTTATTCTTTGTTGACCTCCTGATAACTATTTTCCTTTCTTCCAGGTGCTCGCAAGCTTGGCCACAATAATGGTTTTTACCCTCTCTTGTCTTATTCTTTATGGATTGGCACTTCTACTTGCTCTCTTTGCCCTCCTATTCTATTGTTGTAGGTCTTTTCTAAAAAAGAGAACACCTCCCGAGTCGGTTCCCCTGCAACTGGGATCGACTGCCTCAACTGACCCTCCCCCCACCTTCTTGTCTGCAGCCCTCCACCCTTATTTCAGCTCGAACCCCCATTCATTCTTTCACTCCACCTAGCTTTCTTGAAATTACCCCTTATCACTACTTCTGATGGATCATGTGGTTTTGACAATAGCTTACATGACTGCTCCATTCCACTCCCTCCTTTATCTCCACGCCACTTATGTCTGATTTTCAAGCGCCAAGCATATTTTACCAGCTACATTTTTTACGAAGATGATGGTGGGTGCTGATCTTCCAAGCTCCACATTTTGGAATCAAAATGGTGATCCGGATGATTTTTCTTTGGATTCCGATGTTTTATGTGACTTTATGTGTCTAAACTTTTTAAGTGACGTACAGACTTCTCCAGGGAAGCGAATCGAAGAGACATCTTAACTGATGCGTGATTTTTGGACGCAAGTGGTTTATCCAGGATTCTACACTTGGGGGGGTGAAGAAAAAAATTGGGGGGTGTAAATAATTACAAAATATAAATTTTCCGATATGAAGAAAAAATATTAGCACCCTTATACATGAGAGTAAAGTGCTGTTCACTTTTGGCCGTTAGGCATCTTTGGCTCAGACCGAGAAAACTTACAGTGCCTCAAAACTTTGTCAGAGGCAGTCCCATTGGAGATTTTTTTTAAATATATGTTTTGAACATGACCTAACATTTTAACTAATTCATTAATCATAAAATGTTGTCAGGGAGCCCGTAATAATAAAAAAACGTTCTTTTCCAAAGTAGCACGAAAAAATAAAAATAAAACGTTTTTTCTGTTTTTTTTTCGACGTTCACTTTTTTCGGTTTTTATAAAACACTACGCACCACCAATCTTATTTACAAATTTTAGTTACCAGTGTTACTTGTTTCGTAACAAACATTAAATTTATTTCTTAATATGACGCTTCTGATTGTTTTTCTCTGAATTTACATTTTCCAAAACGTAACAAAGAGGATTTACTGTTACTTTCGTGAGTGCTATTAAATTGACTCAGTATTTATCTTGTGAAACGCAACGTG
>JAGDQP010040442.1:0-17294 GCA_022664845.1 Lepisma saccharinum | reverse complement strand
TTGACTAATAAAAACCCGCCATCGTTCAATTTTCAGGAATACTGGAAGTAAAAGAAAAAAGAGAAATACGAAGCAAGATTTGAACACGGGTTGTTCAGTTAGAAGTCCAGCGTCTTACCGACAGGACTAAACTGCCAGTCAAAATACTAAATCAAAACGCAATAGAGTGTCAGAAGTGCGTTGCCCGAACCCCGAACAAACTAAGTTACTCACAAGACTTTTACGCATGTTTTTGTCACTTTTATATTTGTCAAATAGGGATCAATCGCCATTCATTGAGAATATTTCCCATTTCTGTGAAAGCAAGCAACCAGCGGCAGCGAGCACTTGACCAGCATTAGACATGTTGTTACGATAAGAAACTCTTTTAGCTTTCTGCGCAAATCACGTTGCAACTGAAAACTGACTAGGAACTTACCAGACGGCTCACTCTGGGATTTTGGGAAAGTTTCGTGATATATCCCATAACGTTTAAGGTAAATATCAGTATTTGCAGTTGTCGACAGTAATCCTCGAAAAGCACAGGGTAATTTCTTTTACTTTATTGGAAGGTTCTTTACAGCTTTTACAGATTTCAGTTCCAGTGTGATTTGCGCACATGCGCAGAAAAGCTTTCTTATCGTAACAACATGCCTAATGTTGATCAAGTGTTTGATGCCGCTATCTTCATGGTTTGCTTTCGACAAATAGAAAGTGACAAAAACATGTGTTTCGGACAACGTATTTTTGACCCTCTATACTGTTTTGATCTCGAGTTTTCTTATGTCTGGCAGTCTAGGCCAGTCGACGAAGACGCTGGACTTCTAACTGAACAACCTGTTCAGGCTACTCTTTTTCCTTTTGCTGCCTCAAAACTGAATGATGGCTGATTTTTATTAGTCAAGTTATTGTAAATTTTCAGGCAGCTAAGGTTGCCTAGCCTTTTCCAGGAATGTTTCGTACAAGAATCACAATGAAGCAAAATTATGCAAAGAAAACATTTACTTAATATAAGCGTCTTAGTGACTGAATTAAATTGCCACTGAAGAAAGTACTACACCAAAACAGTACAGATCATAAATACGTTGCCCGAACCCCGAAAACATGAAGTTACCCCACACGGGTTACGCCGTGTTCTAATAACTTTTTTCTATTTGTCAAGTAGGGATCGTAATCCCCCATTCACTGAGAATATTTCCCATTTCTGTTAAAATACGTGATTAAAATTGCGGCAGCAAACACTTGATCAGAAGGGCATGTTTGATTACCATAAGAAACAATTTTCTCTTTCTGCGCATGTGCGAAAATCACCATGGAATGGGACAATGAGAACCTCCAACCACACAAAAGAAATCTCTCGGCCTACATCTATCTGAAACATTACTAGATATATCAAATAACGTTCCCCTTTTTTACAGTGTACCTTTTGAACATTCACTGTATACACAATATTGAAAAAGTGTTAAATATATCCCCGTTGCTGATTTCTTCCCTCTACCACTGTCATGAAAATTCACGTAACAGTGATCTGTACTCGTTTTCTCTATGGGAGAATCCTTCACTACGATTACAAGTTGTATGTTTGTCTAGCTGAATCCAGATTCTCAGTTTCTTCATTATTATAATAAAATACGCAGTACTACGAAATATAAACATAATTTTGATTACTAGCAATTAGTTACCCTTAAAGGAAACACCATAATTACATCTGATTATGTATGTGGTCTATCGACAATAAACAGGTACACATCGTGTACAGTGTATATGATATTCAGTTCTGAACGTTACAGCGTAGAGTACCAATCAGAATTTGAATTTAATTTTTAAGGAAGTAGCAATACGAAATACTGCTCTACCTATAACTATTACAACACTGGAACAGCATGGATAAAACCATTTCAATATATGAGTAATTACAATGCTAAGAACGCAGACAAAAAGGGTTATCAGAGTCACGTATTTTTTCATTATGATTCTTTAAGAAAACGCCCAACACCAGATTTCGAAACAGGTTAAGTTCAAGAGATTATGAATACATTGACACGTAAAGCGACTCTACAAACAAAAACAGATTCAAAGTTACTTACTACGTTGTTGGGACGAATTCTACAAGCTGATCACGAAGGGAAAACACAAAAATATCGAAAGGTAAGAAGATATTAAGAGAATAATAAATAATTCGTCGCTGTTTTCACAAAGTTACGAATGTTCAATAATAAATATATTGAACATTCGTCACTTCGTGAAAACAGCGACGAATTATTTACAAATAGCGCATTATATGAAAAGCATCCTTCTTTCGAAGCATATTAAATATTGTGTTCAGTGATACTGAAAACATCATTTTTGGATTTAATGCAAACACTATTCGAATGTCGACTTTAATACCAGTAACTTCATTATTCTACCACTTGCGAGTTTACAAAGTTTTGAATTCTTGTGACTGCCGAAGATGTGATACATTTAAACAGTGTGCTGACAAGCGACAATGGTTGCTAAACCTTTGTAAGTATGTAAAGAATCACAATTAAATTTACGGACAAAGCTTTGCTTCAAGTAGCGATTTTTATTCAACACGATTGATAAGGCTGATAAGCAACCAACCAAGTAGAATATTACATCAAATGACAGTTCAAAGGAATGTAGACCTAGTTCATCAGCCAACGCAACCATATAGCACAGACTGCTTTGTGCTTTCCATAAGATTTGTTCGTAGGTATCAACACACGTACATTACTGACACATCAGTGTGTCTCACCTGAGCCAGAGAACGTAGACGTCAATCTGACAAATTTTATATTTAGCTATTTTCGGTCGCGTCCGTGCGTGCAGGAAATCATAAGACAGTATGGATGGATCCATTCTGTCAGCAGTGTTGTGCAAGCTGCTAGTGGCTCGGTAACGATGTGGGGAGTGCGTTATTGGAGACGAATTCTTTTTGAAGACGAGAGTAAGTTCCATATCTTTGAGTTAAAAGGAAGAATATGGTTAGGCATCATTTGGACTTCTGAGTTGCAACCTCAAAACTTGGTCTCCAAAGTGGAAAATGTAGGTGACTCCGTCCTTGGGTGGGGCTGTATGAGCCCTCCAGGAACATTAAGAAGACAAAATTTCAGAAAACTGTTATATAATTGGAAATCCCAGTGATTTTACTTTTCTGAAAGACACTATTTCAATCACACTGCGCTTATCACAAGCTTGTGATTGCTTTGCAATACTCCGATACACCTGCACACACTTTCACAGTCTACAGATTTAAATCTAACTGAACATATATAGCGTGTCCTTGAAAAGAACATAAGAAAAATGCACATGTTTAACAGAAATGAACTGAAATAGAATGATACTCTTTCCTCGTCGGTAATCTTTTAAAGCATTAGCGCTACTAAACAAATTATTCTTATTTTTTAAAATTCGATTCGTTTATATACATATATATGATAAATTACAGCCATATTCGATCCTCTACTGGATGAGGCCTCTCCCCGGAGGAAGGAGTTGGTCTAATGCTCCCACGCTGACCAGCCGGATTGGAAGAGGAGAGGTGCCACTACCTTTATTCACAGCAGCTCCACAATTGCTTCACGATGCTGGTAGGGCACCGTTCCAGACCCACACGCCTTGGAAAAATCCTTGGCAGGGCCAAAAATCGAACCCGGGACCCCTCAATCTCGTAGTCAGCAACGCTAATCACTAAACCAGCGGGGCGGTTATATATATGTGGAGATGGGCCGGGCACATAGCTAGACGAACAGATGGAAGATGGACGAAAAATGTACTACATTGGATTCCTAGAGAAAAGAAACGATCGAGACGACGCAAGATGGTAGATGAAATCAAGCGATTTTCAGGAGCTACATGGATGAGGATAGCAGCAGACCGAGATATGTGGAAAGAAAAGAGGGAGACCTTCATCCAGCAGAGAATAGAAAATGGTTGAATTATTTATTGTTTCAACTGGAATCAATAAATAAAAGTAAATGCTACAATTTATCGTTTCATCCCATAGCCAAGTTGCGTTTATTTACCCTTATCAACTAGTTGTTCTGTAAAATACAAAGTGGAGGAATTCTTTCTGCACTGACTGAATATTTCTCGTTAGGTGCGAACAAATTAAAACAAAACATTTCACTATCTTCATATTTCACAACACCGAAGCGACATTAGAAATGGAAGACACATCCACAGTACTAATGTGCTGATTGACTTAAAAAGTGTTACAGTGTCCTCTTTAACACGTTCACCTTAAGCAAGATATATTCTTTGTTCTTTAAAGTAAGAAGCTAAACTCGCATATGACAAACGAGCCGATTTCTCCTCTCTCTAAATAAAAGGTTTGTATAATTGATGCTTGTAGCCGAGTCTAGCGGAAGTTAAGTTATACAGAGTTCTGTGAATATAATCTAATTAACACCAATGTCTGAAAAATGCAAATGGAAAGGAAAACTTACGGAAACCTGAAGAACAATTTGGCAGTAGCCGATGTAGGATAGGAATTCATTCAATGTAAGTTGCGTAACACAGACATATATGAAACTAATGCTAAAACTCTAATTGTTCGTGCTACCCATACCCTACCCTACCCTCCGCCAACAGATCAATTACGAACATATGTTGCTGTAGTATGCCCCGCATAGTTTCACAAAGGAAAGGCAAAAAAGCTAAGAACAAAACACTTAAAAAAAGATCAACTTAGATTGTTTTAAAAGCAACATTCAGAACAAATTGGTAAAGGTGTCAGAAATCTCCGCTGCTTAGCAAATGAAGCATTGGAAAGCTGCTTTTGAAATCTTAATTGCATGCGATGAGACTTGACAAAGAGATGAGCATAACGGGTCGCAAAGTTCTTTCTAACCTTAGTTCCAATCAGATAAGCAGTCTCTCCCCCATATGAGGAATGGAAAACATGAAGTGGAATTTAATTCATTTAGGCTTTACCAGCAGAGTTGCTGACTAAATATTAACACCAGCGTTCGTTCCACATAATGTAGAAACCTAGTTCAATATGAGCTGTGCAGAACGTGAAGGAAAATACTTAAGAGAAAAGATACCAACTTACATCTAATTGTTATGCAGTGCAAAAGTAGATTCAATTATCCAATCTTCAATTTTATTCAACTGTTTTCTACACCACTATTACTACTTACCGAAGTAATAACTAGGGCCAGGGTTTTTAGGTTTTTATAAACCCTATATTAGTTTTTTAAACACACTAAATTAGTCTTTTTAGTTTTTAACATACTCAGTTTTTTTTTTAAGTTTTTCTCTATTAAAATACAAGAAATACATTGAAAATAATTTTATTATTTTTTAATTTTAATTCTTTTATTTTTACCTACATTTTCCATGGCTCCGAACCACAAAACTACATGAAGCCATTTTGCTTAATTTTCGATAGTCTATAGAACATAATTTTAGAATTAACCCTGTGTATGATCAAGTTTTTATGCTGTCAGAGCACTGAACTTCTGAGAGAGAGAGAGAGAGAGAGAGAGAGAGAGAGAGAAAACACTAAACCCAACAAGAATATTTCTCAATTTTAATCAGGTACTGTTACGCTGCACTTCTAAGAACATCGTTAGATATTCTATGGTGAAACCTTTTCTCTTGTCTTTTAAGACATTCTTGTAAGAAGAAAATGTTCTCTCTCCACAGCATGAAGTCATCGCCGGAAATTTCACTGGAAGCCACTGTTGCCGGTCCCCATGGTAAATCCTCTGTAATTTGTTGCCCCGGAGAGTTGTTGATACATTTTTCATCGTTGCAAACTCTAAGCTTAGCTGCAGAATCTTGCTGAGCAGGCTGCGCTCACTGGCACCTATTTCTTACTTAGAAACTGTGTCAATCTGACTATGCATCGGGCAGCCGGGGTTCAAATCCCGGCCAGGATACTGGAGACTTTCCTCGCAGTATTTCCATACCTGGCCTCAGGCTCCCATCAAAATGAGTACCGGAGCATCCTTGGTATTCCTGTGCACCTTGGGAGGTAAAGGTGGTCGAGCGTGGGACTGACCATCCCACCTCAGTTCGTGCCGTAGGTCGAGAATAGGTGAAGCGCTACCTCCACATGACCCATGCGCCGTTTACGAAGCGTACGCATCGCACAGGGATTGCATCTTTTAATGGTAAAGATGCGGATTCCAAGCTGCACCGACCTTGCTGTTGTGAAGCGTAAGCCAACGTTGCAATTCTGGTTCAGAAACAACTGTTATTGTGCTCAAATATGTACTTTTCATTTGTTAGGGATTTTTACCGTATAATTTTAACTTCTTTAAAATAACAGTTTTAGCTATTTTTAGGTTTTAACGTGTTATTCAGCCATTTTTAGGTTTCATAAAATTCAACTATGGGGCTCCCATTATAATGAAATAGATAATTATGTTAAAATATCAGAGTTAGCTAGCAAGGAACAAAATAGTTTAAAACCTAAGAATCGGTGCCCTAGTAATAATTATTATTACGTGTATCACTCTTTCAAAGCATTCCTTTTCCCTTTGGTTTTCAAAGTTTCAGAAACTAGAACCTTATGCACAAACAAAATCATCTACACCCACACACACAAATAATATAATATGTACACTCATGCTCAATTTTTTTTTTCGCATGTCTTTATATGACAGTTTTTTTACAAATAATATTTTTCTCCCTCGATTCTGGTGTTCGCTTAATTGTTGTACTTCTAAAGAATATAAAAACGACATTTCCTGAAATGTTGTCCCAAAATATTAATAAATAATGGAACTATAACGAAAAAATATAATCATGAAGAAGTGATCGAAAAAAAATTAAGTAAAAAGCTGTGAAACTTGGCAACATAGGGAAGTTGAGAGGAATGAACGGATATTTCTATTTGTTCTATGAAACAGTGTATATCTTTAGTATTATCAGCAACTGAGAATACAGACAATGTTCTTTTAAATAAAGCATTACGCAAGCAAAAGTTACAGATACAACATTTACAGTTACAGTTACATTGCATGTAGCAGAAACTATTATATCCCCGAGAAGGCGCGAGGAAAGACACAAGATTGGTTTTAAATTTCGAAGTGAAGACTGTCATTCAATGCTGGGCTAATAAACGCTGATGAATATGCGAAAATGCAGCGCCCTCTGTGGTGTAGTGGTTAAGGTTGGCGACTGTGAAGTAAAAGGTTGTCAGTTCGAGTCTCCGCTCCCTCCTGAATATTTTTTTTTTTGGAATGGGAAACGGCGCGGCGTGATTAACTCTCTTAAATTATAGTATCCTCAGTATTAACTGATTGTTGATAGAACGTATTACGTTACGAGAGAGGGAAAATTATCGGAAAAGCGAACCTATTGTCTGATAGTTTCAATGAAGCGAGAGAAATATACAGGTAAATGTATTCTCTCCATGAACATATTGAATTGAATTTTATTGATGGCGTTTAGGCCTTTATAGTATGGTGACTAGCCGTCATGTTTTACTCAGGTTTTTCCAATCACACCAGGCAAATGTCGGGATGGCACCTTCAATATAGGCCCTGTACAAAACTATTTCCCTCCCCTATCACGGCCTGAGCTTTAAATGCCGAAAGACCTTAAATAAAATTCAGATTCAATTCATTTTTAATTTGTTGTTTTTGCTCAAATAATTTCCAACAATTGCTTGACAGGAGACAGTAAATACGGAGAACACAGAACGGCATCGTGCTTTATGTTGTCTTAGTAGTTTCTGAGTTGAAAGTTGTCGACAGACAGACAGAACGGTTGTATAAAGATTCACAGTACTTGACGCTTAAGCTTGAAACGGATCCCCTCTATTACCATTGCTTTAAGTAATTCTTTTATTTCACTTCAAGTGTGTTTTAAAGGGTGGACTTCTTTGTTTGAAAAAAGATTAATAACATTAAAATTTGAATGGAATACCTTTAAGCCCAAACGTTTGGCTTTCTTGCAATACTAATATATTGTTCAGTATCATACTTAAATCCTCGGTAAAGACATTACACATGATATTTTTTTCTTCACAACTGTATAAAATACTTTTGTGTTAATGGATATTTAATATTATTTTGTTGGTGTTAAGCAAGAAATTCACCAACGAATATCAGAAAACTTTACAAATTACCATCATCTACAATTTCTCTTCATTTTCGGCAAATTATACAGTATCTTTATTTGCAGCTTCTGGAGTACCGAATTTAAAACGTGCGTCTATCTTTCGACACTAAGCAGTCACTATAGTATCGTTATGTAGAGCTCGAGAGTCGCGCATACACAGACTGCATTCAACGGGCTGAGCGGTTGAACGCTTAGTGAGCCTTCTCGGAAATCCTTTGGATGACAAGAAGCTTCTAGAGCTAAAGAAACAGTTGAATATCGTAAAGCGCTCCATACTTCTTGGTAAGATAAGATAAAATGGAGTGTATGGGCGGTAACAGCACCGTACTTGTTGGTATTGTCCATGTAAGTTTACCAATAAAGGTAACGTTTCTCCTTTAAAAGATTTATTGCATTGTTTTAAAGTCATCTCGACACTCATGTGCATCATTTATTAGCTTCTATACGCCAAACAAAAGAATTCTCTATATATTTAACAGATACGTCTTCTGCTACTACTTGGCGTCCAACTTTCGGCTCACAAGTGAGCGTGAAAATTTTGGGATCAAAAAAATGACGGCGGTTGACTCACAGCGAGCAGTTCTCAGTCACTCGCTCTCTCTCTCTCTCTCTCTCTCTCACACACACACACACACAGAGAGAGAGAGAGAGAGAGAGAGAGAGAGAGAGACTGCGAGTAAATGAAGGGAAGTAGCAGACGACTTTCTGCAGCCTGGGAGAAGGTCTTGTCGCTTGCGCGCCACAAATGTAATGGAAGCAATGTAAAGCTAAGGATGGGTGAAATTAGTAGAAATGTTCAGCTTTCTTTTGCCGTGCAACTTCATAATACCTGTAGTAATTGCTGTATGAAGTGTCAGTCAAATATCTAGCGGAGGGAAAGGCTATGTAGAGAGATAGGCTTTAAAAGAGATGCGGACTAAGTACAACACCAATTAAACTGTGAACTTGTGAAGTATTTTTTCTCTCTTCCTAAAAGGAAACTAAGGCTTTTTTGAACACCGAGGGGTAGAATATTATTACACTGAAAGAAAAATTAAATAATTTAAGAATGTGGGTGTTGCGCACCTGCACCGGGACAACAAAGAGAGAGACCGCGTCTGAGAAATAATATGAAAGTAAGAATAAATAAAAGGTTACATTACACATGCGGAATTATTATTATTGATTCTGCAATTGTAATGTAACCCTTTATTTATCCTTATTTTCATAGTGTCCCTGTTCTTTATCTGAACACACGATGATATTTTCACAGGTGCTACAGAAAAATAAAAAACACGACAGGACTCGAACCCTGGAACTTCTAAACCTTAAGCTAACGATCTACTTTTTCTCCATCAGAACTACTGAAACGAATGTTTACAGTAATACTTCTACTACTCTCCGTACGTCAAATCTCACTAATAATTATCATTTTCTTCTTTCCTACTGAACGGCAGGTTCTAGAAAAATATTGTAGGTTTTTGTTAAATACTCTATCGATAAAGAAAGTTTTGTTACGATCTGATTTTTTGACATCTGGATATTTGCTGTGAGCATCCAATTAACATTTTGCAAAGAGTAATCTTGTTTAAAAATTTGCCAAGGAATAACATGGTATTCTCAGTGGGCGCGAATTTCCACTCAACTTGTACTGAGATTCAGGGTACGGATATGCCTGAGGTAATTTCGTAATATGAATTCAATAGAAGTCCATTTCATAAATTTCATATCTGCATTTTCCCAAGGGAATTCAGTTTGATTTTGAGGAAAAAATCATAATTCAATATCAGGAAAACTAAAAGGCACGTATGTTAGAATAACATCCCATTTTCCTTCAAGTTAAGATCTGAATACTCTGAAACGTTATGAATATGATTCTGAATTCGAAAACATCTGACATTCAGAATATAAGATGATGACTTGCATTCTGAAGTTCAAGATAGCTGCAGTACCAAAACCCCCTTTATATAATATATATATATATATATATAATTAATTTCATGTTTCAGGATTCCAAATGGCACCGAATTCGATTCACTCCCTTCCGATCCCACCAAACACAAAGCATTGTCTTCCATCCATAGCGATTTGGAACTGCAGTCGATGTCGCCGGTTCTCCTGGAGTTACCCATGATCTCTTATGCTTAGGATTGTCGAAATAGATCCACTTTTCGTCACCAGTCACAATTCCATGGAGAAATTATTTCCTTTTGTACCTGGCGCGCAGAATATCGCAAGTGGTTTTTCGGTTTTCCTGCTGTTGTTCAGTCAATGCATGTGGAACCCATTTTCCCAACTTCTGAATCTTGCCCATGGCTTTTAAACGTATGGAAACTGCTTCTTGTGTCACATTTAATTGATCCGCGAGTTATTGTTGCGTTTGAGCGTCATCCTCATCCAACAAAGCTTGCAATTCGGTGTCTGCAAACTTTTTCGGTGTTCTTCCACGTTCTTCGTTTCTCACGTCAAAAGCGTCACATTTAGATTTTGTAAACCACGCATAGCACTGTGACTTACCAAGAGCATGATCACCGAAGCCTCGACAAGCATGCGATGCGATTCTGCAGCAGTTTTCTTCAAATGGTAACAAAAAATCAATGCTGTCCGCACATCGTAGTTAGTAGGTACAAATTGCGCCATGTTCAACGCTATTAAACACTACACTATGACATGAAACTTGTCTGGTTGTGAGTTGCAAATCGTTATCAGCAGTCAAAACAAGCAAGTGGCGCCAAGAACGCAGTTTTACGGTAACCACAGTGACAGCTAACGCCATCTATGCATAAATTCCGGTTTCATATATACACACCTGGTACATCACAGAAATATAATAATCGTCTTCTAAAGTTTTACAGTTAATTTACCTTCATTTTTATTCCTTTTTTACTGCAACGTATGAAGTGCTCATTTTGGTTAAAAAAAAAAGAGCGATAAAAGGTATACAATCAAGGAGATTCGAACTTGCGACCTCACGCTCGTGAAAAATAAAAACCTCTCTTCCACTTGAGCTTCCCAGTCTTATAATAATGAAAAACATTTGCTGAAGTCGAATATAAGAATTACACTAGTTATATCTATAACGTAAACATTATCCTTAGGTAAATATATTTTATTTCTAAATTACATGTTTCACCAACTGGAAACTGTCATAAGTTTTGGGAATTAGACCAGGTTTAAGAAGAATAGCTTATTGTTTAATTTCTTCTTCTTTATCACTGTCTGTGAAAACTCACAACTACTAAAATATTATTATTAATAATAATAATAAAATATTCTAGAAGCCTGTAGGTATTATAATACACTGTTACATTTCGTAAACTAAATCAAGAGTTAGATAAGGATATTATAAATGCCATGAAAGTAACCTTTACCGTATAGGCATATATCGTTCTGACACTTATTGGGAATTTGAAACGTTTTGTGCTTGACTAATTTTAAATATGGATTGGGTTTAGAGATTTGAAGTGTAACTGCTTTGGAGCACATGCATTCATAGGACCTGTTGCTAAACCTTACATGAGAATGCAGTTTTGAGCACATATTTTCTGTCTCGTCGAATTTAATACAAAACATTTATCTGAGTGTCTACTCGCAATGTAAGAAAGTCCATGCTATCAAAAATGAGAGAATACAAAAAAGAAAAAATTGCGAACTACAAAAGCTAATCATCGCGTTTTGAATTCGAAATTATTTTTAAAGCAATATTGCTAGAGACGAATGGAAATTCGAACTCAGGACCCTTGATTCCATACGTCCAAAGCCTAACCACTACGCCACGATGGTGTTGTGGTCTAATACGTTTTGTTAAACATTTATTACTGAATCGTTGATTGAAAGTCTTCACTTCGAAAGTTAAACGAGATTTTATGTCTATTTTCGCTCCTTTTCAAGGAAAATAATAGTTTCTGTCACATGATTATACGATATAACAGACATGCATTATGTCTGTTACCTTTGTTTGCGTGTTGTTTCATTTGAGTGAATATTTCTCTATTTTCAATTTCAGATAGTACTAAAGATACGGACTGTTACGGCTAGCGAAAAGAATTTCCCTTCTTTTCCTCCAAATTTTCCTATGTTGCCAAATTTCTGACTTTTTGACTTAGAGATTTTTCCGCAATTTCTCAATATTTAGTTTTTTCTTCCTGGTTTCCTTATTAATCAATATTTTCGTGACAAATTTTCAGGAAATATTCGCATTTACATTCATTCCTTACAAGTAAAACAATAAAGCGAACGGTAGAATCGAAAGAAAAAAAATATTATTTGTCAAAAACTGTCAAATAAAGACATGCAAATTTTTTTTTTTAGCATAAGTGTACCGTCACGGCGAGGGTTAAGCCAAACATTTTACTTGATGTGGATAATGAAGAAGGGTCTGATTTGTCTGAGTGTACTAGGGCGACAATAAAATTTACGGATCTTCAGAGAGATCAGAAATCATTTATTCCATTTGGGCTTACAATGCCAATCACATCACAATGATATTCTCTACAACGCAACTTTTTTCCTGTTTTGATGTGACGGATTCACCCTTGCCGACCAGGTAGCAGCGCGATCTAAGGCGTTAGGCCAGCGTTCGAATCCCTCCTGGGGTATGAATGTTCGTTGATTTTAATTAGGTGTAGGCCTATAGGCCAAATCGTGACGGGTCGAAGTCAAAAGTTACTAGACTGGCCCATACAAAATAAAGTTCACTGAAGGAATTCACCTTTAAATTATGATCAGTATTTTTTATTAAACATACTGCAGTTGTTCGCCTCACAGCGAATTTTAACTTTTTAACTCTGAACAACAACAACAACAGCAACAAAAAAAAAAAAAAACCCTTCCTGCTTACGCTCGCAATCACTGCAATACGTACAAATTTACTCATCGGTTACCTTTATAGTTTAGAACAAACATTTTGACGTCATCAAATATTGGTATGAAACTGCAGGAAGTAAGCAATATTTTAAAGTCGTCACAAGTTTTGACACCCCTGTCTTCTTGAAGATATTTCCAATGTGCACAGACTGAACAGAGGTAAAAAAATATAAATAACCCCCCTAATTTCATACAGAAAAACATTCTTTCATAAAGTAGTAGAGGAACAAATCAAAATTTATTGTCAATTTTAGCATACAATTAGCACTTTTGCCCTTATTAATATTGTCTATAACGACAAAAATGTAGTTTCAATAAAGCCAAAAAAAAAAAAAGACGCTGATTAGGAAACAACACGTTAGTGAGAATGCATTCAAACAACTTCCTCCCCAACTAGAAAAGTCGTTTGGTGGTGTAATATTCATATCCAACTGGTATTGAACAGGAAAAGTCGAACTTTACTCCTTATGAATGAAACAAGTCCTCTTTGTTCAATAGTTAGGTAACTACGTGCACATCCTCATGTACAGTCTTCGGTGTACAAACAAAAAAGAAAATGTGGGTCGCATTCACTAATCTTAAAAAGCACATCCACATACGTACGTAAGGGAGTTAAGTGCTTGGAAAGTGGGTATGGGTGTCTTCACTGGAAGAGTTCAGCGCATTCGTCTAGAAAGTGACAGGAGGTGCTCGATAGAACCGTTAGATTCTCTTGGTGGTCATCAAAACATTTTTCCCACAACTGCGCCCAGTGTGTGTATATCTTGTGTTTTGTTTGTGAGTTATTTGTGACCAAAGGAGATTTTGTTTTTCTACATTACTTTCATCACTCTTCTGAGTCTAATTTAGTCTCCACAAAGACAATGAACACATCAACGCATTATTACATCAAGATATGCCGAAGTGTTCCCAAGGATTTATTCTCAGGTAAATGATCTGACAGATTCTAGTAGTATATACTTGTCGCATAGAAACGACGCGGCGGCGATGTATAAATATGGTCGTCCGCTCTTTACATGCGTATTTATTTATACTTCATCGACGCTAACTTTATACATAAATTTAGTACAAAGGTACGTGTTCCTTAAGTTCTAGTAAGTCTTAGTTTTCATGCCACATTAAAGTAAGGAAAACAAAAATAGATCCGGAACACACACATACGAATACAAAGTACTAGTTTCAGGTTCGAATCCTGCCATGGGCATGAATGTTAATGCACTCACAATCATGACGGGACAAAATCTGAAGTTACTAAAATGACTCATACAAAATAAAGTTTTTTTTTTTTATGAACTCAATACGCAGCTCCTGCTTAGTCTTTGGTTCCGTGTTGGATCCCCGGTGAGAATTCTATATTTCGGTGTTCACTTAGCGTCTCAATGTCAATTGAGAAGGAACTAGTGCACTCCGGTATCAATAGTCGGATAAAGCTGGGATACGGAGTCGTTGGGTTGACTATGTTGTTCCCGGGTTCCATTCCTTGTGGGGACACAAGCGGTTTGGAGTCTATTTAAAACTGTAGATGCATGGATATCATATTGAAAACAATGACAAACCATATCGTTTCACCTTTCCCTGTAACCTTCGGATTATAAACAGCAATCACCATCATCAACCGATGACGAGAGAACAATAACTTCGTCAACAACTACTTATGACATTATAGGTAAGTTTATACGCGTAGCATACCCACACAGCATGAAACATTATTAACCCATATTCATAAAGAAAATATTTTAAAAAAATATTTTCCGAATCATATATGGTATGTCCAAAATATGCTCTTCAAACATTTCAAAAATATTCTTACAGCAATATATACCACATACTTTTAAAACATTTTCATACATTCTAGAAAAACAATTCTGTAACTTCATAAACCAATATTAATATATTCTGGAAATATTATTAGCGTATTATTAATATTTGCTACGTATTCTTAAAAACCTTTATGAAAATTCTACGAAAAAAAAGTTTGTATCAATGATATAAGTTTGGTTAATTTTCGAAATTTTCTTAGGTAATTTTCGAACCTACTTGACTACATGGAACCATCTGTAGTAGCATATACACATTGATTATACATTAACATTTAGTCTCTTGTGTAACAGATGGCAAATGGTTGTATGTTGGAGTAATAAACGTTGAAATCGTAAATCTAATATCAAAGAACAGTTTTAAGCTTTACCTCAAGGAGTATTTCATTTTTAGGCTTCAGCAGCTGAAGCTGGGAAGCATTATACAATTGTTATGTCCGTCTGTCGACAACTTTCAACTCAGGAAGTCCTTGTGTTACGAAGGTGATTGAGCTGTCGTTCGAAAGATGTCGGCGAAATGAGATCCAGATCAGAGAAGCGGGACCAGAAATAGGGTTGGAGATCCATTTCCCTAAAGTAACCAATGGGGATAATCGACAACTTTCAGCTCAAAAGAACTACTATGGCTAGGAAAGTGGTGCAACTGTCGTCGATAAGTTATCAACAAGACGAATCCGTATAGATAGATGATCCAGATCGGATGAACGGGTCCCGAGATAGAGAGGGTTCGATTTACTCCATAGTAACTTTCAACTCAGGAACTACTAAACTACGAAGTGGCTAAGGTGTCCTTGGAAAAGTCTTGGCGAAACTTTTCAAACGAAACATAGATAAACAAATAGAACGCTCACTGCTGAAGCCTGATGGTAGCAAATGTGCACAGTCCCCCGACTGCGACATGTTATTATTGACGAAAAATTTAATTCTGCAAGAAACTTTACAAAAGCAAAATAAAATATAGCGTTATTATTTTCCATCTTTATGATGATCATTTTATTATTATCTATGTGTACCATAGATCTTCCTTCAAGTACATTAAAGAAGCCTCAGTATTACACCCTGTGTTTCTCGCATTCCAAAAAATACTGGACAAATGATAAGCAACAATGAAATTTTGTAAAGCGGACCCACTAATATTTATTACTGTGTATAAAATGAACTTCCTGAGATTTTTCAATTATTTATTTTAGCTGAGAAATTTGAATGCCCCTAATGAAAGACGTCATACGTCTGGCTTTCAAATTTTTCATTTATATCTAATCTCTTCAAATTGTGGGTAAGATGATTTGATGATTGGTACTTAAAAATTTCACGGCTGAATCCAATAGCCATTGAATATTTTCAAGTAATGGAAGATTATAGAGTATTGAAATACCTCGATTCTCATTAGTGAATTGTGCAAAGTTTACGAGTGTACGTACAGTGAACTGCAACAAGCTCACGCCGATCCCAATGTTCCATGGGAGGCATTGATGTTCCACGAGTCTTTCTCCATTTTATGGTGGGTAATGGAGGACACTGACAAATATTATTTTAACTTGAAATAAAATGTTCTCTCAAAATTGTTAACCAACTCCCTAACAGTATAAAAACTACTGCAATCGCCATTTATCAAAGAATTCAATAGAATTCCGGAAACAAGAAAAAATATATATATATATTTCTGGAAAGAAAATCTAGAAAGACCTTTTAAATTGCTTGTCAGTTGACCACGTTTAGATTTTTGAAATTTGAATGTTTTGCTCACTGCCCGTTGTATATATAGCGGGACGTGGCTTTGCCTTTAGACTACAGAGTATCATGTAACAGGCTCAAAATTTATCATAGTGATGTTTCCAGGCGTTCCTTTTACTGGATGGAGGTTGAACCATTTACAGCTATTACATCCCTTCAGAAGCTTCAGTTGACAATATTTGACAGTTCCAAAGGCAATTTCTCGCTAAGCTTTCAATGAATATATATATATAAACTTTTTAAAGACATATTTTTCTTAAATTTTGTTTATACATGACTAAAAAGAAAAACATTGGGGGCGCTCTGATATACAGTCACTTTATAAATTCTTGAATTGGCGCGCCCATCTTTTTCTTTTTAGTCATACATAAACATTTTTTTTTTTTTTACTTTTTAGTACGAATTCTTCAAGAAAAGTATGTCTTTAAAAAGTTTTTTTTTTTTTAAATTACTTTTCCTTCGAGTTATTTTTTTATGTTCGTATCCTTTCTCCTGAAGTGTTCTGCAATCATTCAAAAACCCAACCCCGTTCCAGGTTAGTATTTATTTTAGGATAAAGAAGTCCATATTTGAAGTATCAAAATATGCTTTTAAAATATATAAATGTATGAAAGTAACAACAGAATATTGTATTGTCACCCGACTTACGTCGCTGTGAAAAATTTCATCATTTTATGACGCCGGAAAATGAGAAAACGTTCCAAGATTAGAGGACAGACACCACGAACCATTGTGAACTAAAGAAAATAATGTTCTTCTAGAGAGCTCCTGCGTAGCCTAGTCGGTAGCGCGCTCGACTTCAGTGCGAGCGGTCCCGGGTTCGATTCCCTGTGGGGG